>JZKD02S2206496.1:350380-376548 GCA_000966675.3 Picea glauca | reverse complement strand
CATTTTTCTTGTTGTAAGGAGAGCAAGCTTGTGAGGGTCCAAGAGCCTTCCTTTGGAGGAAGAAGGGACTCATAGTCCCCTTTCTTCATTGTGCTTTGATTTCATCAATAGATCAACCTAAAAAAACGTTGGTGACATTGGTATTTTCGTCCTTGTTATCTCTATATTTCCATGCTTTTAGTTTTAGTTTGTATTTGTTTAATTCTTGTTTATATTTGTGTTTTCTTTTCTCTAACTCTTTCCTCTACAGCTGTCATGCTCAGCAAGACCCAACTGGGCATGTAAGAACCTCTTATTTTCTCACCAAGGTGATGAAGAGGGTGCAAACAAGCGTACGGGCCAACTCATTCACATTCCACTTACCCTTAATAGTGTTATAGTGAATCTAGAATGGCCCGTACTGAGGAGGCAAGGAGTTCAAAATAAATTGCACAAGAAAGAACTCATCCACTTTCATCTCATGAGTCTTTAATTGAGTAGCCAGATTTGTCATTTCAAGGACATGCTCATGCATCCAACGTGTACCATAAAACTTCATGGTGGTAAGTTTAGCCATCAGTATCCCAGCAAGGAATTTGTCTGCAGTTCGGAAACGCTCTCCCACAGATTTCAAAAATTCTTTAGCACTATCAGTTTCAGGAAGAGTTGACTTCATGTTGTTTTCTACATTCATTCGCATAAACTTAAGGCTCAGTCTGTTCGATCTTTCCCATGTTTTGAATATAATGTTTTCTTCCTCACTGTTGTCATCAGTAATAGCATCCGATTTCTTAGATTCAAGTGCTATATCTAGATCTAGAACACTGAGGTGAAACTGAACCTGTTCTTTCCAATCTGAAAAATTCATTCCATTCAAAATCGGAACATAAGAGGCATGCAAATGTAGCGAAATAGGAACTGACACTGCAATCATAAATTTACGCTCACAATACTAATGCTACGAGTTATAAATAGTTTAACAAATAAGCAACATAAAAAAACATGTTTAAACAATAATAAATAGTATTACCGTGTCCTACCTTTGGGCTAATCTTATGGCAAACTATTAACATTATGGTGATTTCCTTATCTACTTGCTTCTGTTATTTGGAGAGGTCAAACGCAGAGGCCGTGGATGTGGCTATCATATTTCGCTTATTCTGAGAGTGAATCATGAAGAAGACAAGCTTCCCTATCTGAGAGATGACCTTCCCGTATTGCTTAGCAGAGATCAAGGAAATAGCACTAGGTGGGACTGCCTTGGGTATACTATACAATTTCCTGTTCAAAGTAATAATAACACTATGATGCCTAAACTCATATACAACATGATGTTTCCATAAATAAGGTTGGCCCAAAAGAACATCAAAAAATTTGAGAGGATAAATATCACACAATACATCATTTTTGAAGGGCTTGATGCCCTATGACAATCGACACTATTGGCTGACGCGCAGATCGCTTCCTTGGCGGAGCCATCTAATGGTGTAGGGTTGTGGGTGTGGCCTTGTTGGTAGGGCAAGCCACTTGATGAACTTTGCTGAGATGAGGCTCTTTTAGCTACCGCTATCAACGATGAAGTGTAGCGGGGTGCCTTTTACCCTCATCTGTGAATGGAAGAGGCCCTCTCCTTCTTCTGGCTCGTCTAGTTCACCAGGCTGGAGCTTGGTGGTAGCAACGATGGAACTGGGTTCCGTGTCAATGATCTATCTTCCCCTTTCTAGTTCTGGCTCAGGGTCATAATCCACATCTAATTCAGAGGCTTTCACTTCGGCCACCAGTGACTGCTTTGAGTGATAGTCAACAATGTTATGCCAAGGGCTCTTATGGAAGTCGCAGAACTTCTCGGTATCTTTCTTTGTCTTTCCGGTGTCCTTCTTTTCTTGCGTCTTGGACTGGTTGTCTTGATACTGTCCATATTTTCTGTATCCTTTTTTCTATGGTTTGGGGCCCCCATTTCCTATCTTTTGTTGTGAGGGGTTCCCAGGCCCAAATTGCCGTGTCTTTTGTTTGAGCTTCTGCTCGATTTTGACGACATATTGGTAGGTCACACCCAAGGATGAGATGTCAAGAAATTCCATTTCGGTCTGGATGTATCTATGCAGAGAACCATGATACTTGAGCACCAGATGTTTCTTTGAATCTTTGATACCCAACCTGGTGCACAAGGTATGGAAGATATTTTTGAAATCTGGCACTGCTTGATCTCTTTCTTTCCGCAGTGTGGTCCATTTGGTAGACAGGTCATCATAACTTTTGACAGGGTAGTATTGTTCCTTAATAACATCCCTTAAGGATTCCCAGGTGGTTGTGACTGAAAATAATGAGGTTTCCTATGTTTCCTTTTTCTCATAGAAAGTTTCCCACCAATCATTGACATGGGGAATGGCTTTGAGAAGTGCAAAAGTAATCTTTTCTCTATTCAAAAAGTTATGGACAGAAAAATACCGTTCTAGTAGATTCAACCACTTCTATACAACATCTGTGTCTATATGAACTTCAAATATAGGAATATCGAAGTTTATTTGTACCTTGAAGGGGGCGGTGCCTCCATTCGAAGAAGATGTGTCGCCTATTGGTAGTCGCCGAAGGATTTGCGCGAAACTATCCATCATCTCATTCCTTTGTTGCGTGAGGGATTCCTCAATCAACAGTTTGAAAGGATATCCTATCCTATTATATTTCTTTTCTCATGCCATGGGAGGTCACTTGGGCGTGCGAGAGCTTCTGTCCTCAAGAGAAACAAGCTCGAGACCCAACTCTTTGTACTCCGACCTCATTGGGGACATGCATTAAGACGACAAGGAGCAGACTGAGCTGATACCACTGATCCGGATTTTAGGAGCAGAATGAAATGAATACACATTATTAACATGTGATTAACACAAAATAACAAAGGAACAGTAAAACTGGTTTTTCTATTCAATAACGAAATAAGTTGAAACCGTAAAATGCAACAGAAACAAGCTTGTTGGAATGGTGGCGACTTATCTCTGAGAAGAGACGTGACGACAGTGCACATTCACAAGAAAAAGGTTACAATGAGGCTCTGAAGGCCTTTTTATAATAAGAAAGAATTATAAAAACCATAGACATCCAAAAATCTAACCCTAGGAGATGAAGCACCCAAAAGTCATGTGGGCCCCGTTTGGGTAAGTTAGTACATCAACTTCTCGGGGTCGTAACTTTTGCATACGATCTCTATTTTAGGCGTGTGATAGCCCATTGGAAAGGTATCATCAAGGAGATTAATTTTGGGGGATCAATCATTCCTTTGTCTATCATTGAGGAGCTCTATCCCAGAAAACCTTCATTTAGGCCCTCAAAATGGCCCCGGAGGTTAAAACTGCTAAAAATAGTAAATTGCCAAAATTGTCAGAAAACTGTTTTGAGCCAGTTGGAAAAGGTGGGTGGCCACCTATATCCATATGGATCAATATTCCAATTCATTCTTCATACATTTAGATTATAATTTGAAAGGAATATCAACATAAAAGTTTAGCATCCAACTTGTAATCACTGAAAAATCGTCTGCAACATTGCACTCAATGGTTGAAGAAAAACATTAAGTTCAACAGAAACTAGTCCACGTACAACACCAAAATGCATCCAAAAGGAAAAAAAATTGTATACTTGGGTCAAAAATCAAACTGCACAAATTCACCAAAGGAAGCGTGCACACAGTGTGCATAATGCGCATGATAACACAAGCCTCAATGCACACTGTGTGCAAGATGCACGACTTTCTATGACAAAAGTCACACACTTCTATGAAAAATGCATTTATAGATCTTGTTGGCCCTTTAACCACTTCTAGTCCGACCCCCAACACGAGTTGACACTCATATCTAAGCGTAATCTAGCTTGGAGGTTGGTCCAGGGCTAGGAAGTGCCCTTAAAGGCCCCTTGTTCACACTGTGAACCAATTATATATTTCCATGAATGGATGCTATAAATATGTGCCATGGGTTTTCTAATAAAAAAAGATCTTCAAGGTCTTGTTATGTTGCAATAATTCTTCTTTGAGAATCCTCTTTTCTCTTTGAATCATTCAAGAACCATTGCAATAGGCCATTCCACTCACCTCTTGAGGGAATATGAATTGTATTTATTCACCATTATCATTTCTTCCATTGTATGAAGAGAAGAGATCTCAATTCGGGAACTGAAGAGACCTCTCAAGGAGGAAGAGGGGACTCATAAGTCCCTTCATTATCTATGGTGTTTAACCTATCAATCTATTGATCCATTGGTAGCTATATGTTGGTCATTTTTTTATTTTCATGGTTCTATTTCTTCAAGCTTCTCTAACATTTATTTCTTGGTTGTCTTTAGTAGTATTTCTTTGTTTTCATGTGTATTTGCTTAATCTAATAAACTCACAAACTTATATATTGTTTATCTGGCTTAACTGAGCATGCAAGTGTTGTGTTTTTTCTCACACAAGTGACAAAACCAACACAACAGATCAGAGACCATACTGGGGATCGGTATCAAATTCCTCCCTATTTAAGTCTTGAGAGCACTTAATTTTGATTGTTTTGACATGCAAGTACCAAAACCGGCCTAGACCAACCTGCCAAAGTCACAATTCATAGCTGAGGAAGGAGTATTTCCCTTGGAAATTTCCTCCCCGACGTGTGACAGGAAGTGCACAGATTTCAAGGTCCACAGAAGTGCACTTTGCGCATTGTGCACGAAACGTGCTTCATTACTCTGCGCATTGTGCGCCCTCTGCATGCCTGTCAGAACTATAGCCCACGCATAAGTCCAATTATTTCAAATTGTAAGGGTTTTTATGAATTTTTGAGGGCCCCTAACCTTCAAATTTTTATTTTCCTGCACTTTGTAAGGAAACTACCCTCCACTTAGAGTCCTTTATCATAAGAATGGTTATCTAACATAAGCACATAGGGGTAAAAATAATCATAAATTTTTCTATTTCCTTTGTTGCCACTTGGATGGCTCATTTGGCTAGTAAAAGTGTGAGTTGAATTTATTTCTTTCATATACAATCACTTAATTTTGGATTAGAATCTAATTTCAACCCTCGATTATTCTCTTCCACCGCACCCTAATGTGATATCGAGAATTATAAAAGGTGTTTGAAAGGACATTTAATCTGCCTTAAAAAAATCTTTAGGAGAGGACAAAGCCCCCATAGTGTTCCTCATAGTTTTGGAAATCATCTTAAAGCTTTGTAAGGGCCCATACATGCCCACATGTTTGCAATCTTAGGATAGCTTCTAAAATCTTTCTTAGTTTATACAACACTCTAGGAAAGTTTAAAAGATCAAGTAACAAGACCATACATGCCCACATGTTAGAAATTCTAGGATAGTTTTTAAAAAGCTTTCTTAGTGTAAATAAAATTCTAGGGACTTTAAAGGATTAAGTAAGGACCCATATGTCCACATTGATAGTCCTTTAGGGATTTAAATATTCCACAAGGTTGTACCAAAGACACATAGTGAGCTAAGTAAGAATATTGGTAAGGACCACATAAAGTCCACATGCTACAATCTCACACTTGAAATTATTAAAAAAAAATTGCACACTTTTCACTTTCTTGCACACAAAGCCACTCCTCACACACATAATTTCTATTAGAATAGTGGAGGTCGAAGTAGGATTTCTTCAAAGGAATTCTAAAATATTTGACTACTTCTTTGGAAATTATCCACACCCATTTAACTTAAATGAGATTGGTCGACAATGCCAATCTCTCAGCTTGCCAGATCTAAAACAATTCTAAGAACGCACTAATTTTCCTCCACGGGAGGTGCCGGAAGAATTTGTTGGTTTAAGTAGGATCTCAGGGGTAGGAATCCGAATAACCCCCCTTTATCAGGTTCTCACATTTTGAAACAATATAAGATTAGAATAGGCATCCTTAAAATCCTCCAAGTCAAGTGATCCTACACCATAAGGCATGGAGATACCTGTGAAGGGTCGAAGGCCAAGGTTCAATTGTTCTGTGCATCCCTCCTTGAGTCATCAAACTCTTGTGAACGAATTCATCTCGTGACCCATTTATGAGGCCAAAAATCTAAATATCGCACTTTGACCGAGGTACTTAGTTTCCAAACTTAGGATATCTACACAGGTGGCAGTTGTGGGCTGCAATCGCACCTTGGTCAGATTTTGTGTGGCTATTGGGAAATATCGCTAGCTCTTTCGGGATATACACCCTCTAGACCTCATTATAACTAACTACTTAAACCTTCACTAGTCCCTCTTCTAGTGGCTTCAGACCCCACTGTTGAGTACTATTGGAAGGCCCAGTGCTAAACCGAGAGGAAGGACAATAAGTCTTTTAGGAAACAATCTTTTATTTTGTGCTATTTTTCCCCCACGTGAAAAAAATCCACCGATCCACATGCTTGTTTATTTTACAATTGATTTATGTATGATATTCATTTGATTACATGAAATTGTGAGTTATACTATGTTGTGAAAGTCGGAAATATAAAAGCACTTGTTCATTTATTTCTCTTATCACCATTTTCACACATTCACGTTTCTAGTCGGAACCATAGGGGACCCACAAAATCCTTGTCATTCTAGACGCTTTCAAAATCTTCCTCCTATTCTAGGAGGGGTTCCTAGTCTTGCCAACTCACCAACTCAAGCACCTCACACCCCCATGAGTGCTACTATTTTGGGATCATCTATCCTTGGTTCCACTTTTCTTGGGTCAAATACCAAGCTCATCCATCTATTGGTTCTCCTTCACAAGAAGGTGGGAGTCAAACTTCTTCCTAAGGAATAAGTACACACCCACTAAATCCATCTCAAGGGACATGTCCATTACCTACACACACGATGGTTGGAACTAATCCTCCACCAAATATCCCTATGCCATAATTAGCATACCTCAACATTATTGATTTAACCAAACTCACGAATGATCCCATTTTTCATCATGCTACTTGGCCCAATATGCCTACCAAGTTACCTTCAGACATTCAAAAGTTTGAAGGAAAACCAGGGGAAGATGTTGATAACCATATTATGACCTTACACTTATGGTGCTCTTCAAACAACATCATGGATGATTCCATCCACTTAATTTTATTTCAAAGGACTCTCACTGGTTCATCAGCCAAATGGTATGTGGATGAAAAATCCGGGTCCCATGTGACCTTTGAATCATTGGCCAAGGCCTTTTGTCGTTTTTTCAACTACCAATTTGTCATGATACTAGCTTAGAAATTATATCTTAGTTCAAACAAAACCACTTCTATCCATATAGATGACCACATCCATGAATGACATTGGTGACCTGGTTTGTGTAAAGTAGAAACCACCAAAGAACAACGTCTTCATTGGTTTCTTAAATCACTCATCTCTATTATTTCCAAGGATGTAGCATCCAATTTTCCTCAATAATAAGAGGAGGCCATCAACAAGGCCCAATAGTTTGACCTCATCTATGCTCAATTAGGTTACTTGTACAAAATATTTCGTGATGCACCTAGGCCCCTAGGATTTGGCTAGAAAGATTCTGGGATGTCCCACGCTGCAGATGGGTTGATTGTTTCTATGACCCATATCAACACATACGGCCACCCGTCACCCACTTATGGTGCCCATCAATATCCAAAACCATATGGAGGGGTGCCGTATTACCCTCCTCCCACTCACCAACAATCATATCTTGTTGGCCCATCTCAAATGTTGGGGGCACCCCCACCAGCACCCATGATGCATCTAGTCTCTCAACCAAGTATGATTTCACCCCAAAACCCTACATATAATCCTAATATTGGTGCAAGTACTTCAAATTCCTACACACCATATGCATCATCTCCACAAAACAATCAATATTTTCCATTTCCTGGTCCCCCAGAGCCATTGGCTCTACCACCACAACAACCACATGATGGCGTTAATTTTTTTCAACGCTCTCCCATTCAAAAAGTTCACAGTTTTGAACAATTGAACACAGAAAATTTGACCCACCAATCGAATAATGCTAAGAAGAAAGGGAAAAATTGAAACAATAACAACTCGGGGCTAGGACAGAATAACCCACAACAACATCGTCCTGCTGGGGGAAACTAGAACCAAGGAAACCAAAACCTCCTAGGGGGAAACAATAATAGTCAACCATGACAAGGGAAGAACAATAATCTTAGAACTAACTTCCCTTCCGCTCTATGTGGAGAGTATGGAAATTATACACACCACTGCCCCCAAATTTCCGACTTCAAACAGATGAAAAAATCCATGAACATGAAACACCCTCTAGCATTGTCTGCCCTTAGTAGGCCCCACAAATTTATTTCCAACCACCACCTTTGACTGTTTTGAAAAACCCTATTCCACACCAAGGCATGATGAATACCCAACAAGAGATAATCCTGATCCCACAACAAATGAGGAAATATCAAAAACCAGGTCCCAATCAACCTGGAAATCCGACCAATAGCAATATCCTTCTTATCAATGAAGAAAATATTCTTCTTCAAACACACGATCATCAATATAGTATTCCCCGTGAATCTACCCTAACCACCTCATAAGAGAATCCGGCTACAACTAGACGACCATTTATGATCCCCCTCCCTAAAACTGAACCAAACCCTCGTATACCCTGTATGTTGTTACAACGAAATGTACATAACCCTCATGCTAGGGAAGAACATAACTACAGTCTAGTCAACAACTTATCATAGTCTCCTATAGCCATGTCTGTATTGGAGGTCCTCCAAACCTGTCCATCTTAGCGAAAATACTTTCTTTTTAGAGCGAGTTGATACTCTAGAGATTAAAATAAAATTTCATGAAATAAAATAAAATAAAAATCTCCCAGGGTGGGGAGGCGTGGTTCAGAGATTAAAATAAATTTTCATGATTGGATAACCTGTGAGATTTAAATAATGAAGCATAAAGTTTGTAATTGAGAGTTGGAAGGTCTCATCACAATTCGATCCATCATGACCATAGGAACATTACAGAAGTGAGATTTCCATTTATAATCACCAAGATAGGGTAGTGGCCTTCAATCTTCTCATCTAAAGGACAAGAGGTCTCATCACGAGCCAAATTTCTCACCTCCATGGATTTATGTGGATGACATTGCTTACTAACTAGTCACCAAGCCAGAGCAGTGACTTTCAGTTAGTCACCAAAATGTTAAAACAATAAAACTTAATAATTCCAGGAATGATACACCATGTGTGCTTAAACTATTAGATGAGATCAAGGCGATCAAATAAGTTAAAAGGTAACCATGTCTAGGTTATCAACGCATGTTGGCTGCAACAACCCTACCTATGGTATTGAAGTCCTTTTCTTAAAACTGTCATGACCCATTGGTGAAAAAATAGTTCACATTTTAATTCTTTACAAGATATTTCCCCTCAATTCATGAACTATGGTAACATCAATATATATATATATGTTTGCATAGCTAATATCAATACTATATAGACCAAACAAGGGATTTTCTTAAGGAAATTTGACGATATGACAGCATGGTACGTGTTACTATAATTCCTCATAATGATATGTTTTGAATCAATGCAGAGATAATTGCTTTTCCCAATGAGTCACCATTTTTTGGTTTCCCGCAACAACCCCCTTATTTTTCTTTAATCGAAACCTAGGGTCCCTCTAAATTTTACTTGGATTCTTCGTTTGTTTCCCTTTGACTTGATTGGATTGGTATTGGTTTTATTTGTTTCGAGGTTGGTTTGAGTTTATATTCTTTTCTTTTCTTTGGTTTGAATTTCATGAAATTCAAATGCCATTTCGTTTTTCTTTCTACAGAGTTTTGATGTTGATGGACGAGCTTCATAATTTGGGAGTTTTTTTATAACCTCTTCCTTATTGAATTTATCTGCTATGAGAATGGCATGGTTGAAGACATGGATTAATAACAATGATTTTACAGGAATAAATATTATTGTGACACATATTTTCCATGACATTTGTTCACATTTGAACAATTTTGAATGAAGGAGAGACAGGCATATAAATCTTAATTTAAGCGAAAAAATTAAATTCTATCAACTATTTACTTTCATTTAAATTATAATTATGTTTTCATCTTTTTCTCATTAGCAAGTTTGACCATTTTGAATAATGGGTTCAATACTTTAGCAAATAATATCTTGGTTGGTTTCTCATTTTCACAAAATCATTTGGTGGGTTTAATTAATTAAATTCTTTTGTCATTTTGCATCTCATTTCAAAAAAAAAAAAAAAATGAATTATCTATCATTTGTTAGATTTTGTGGAAACCCAAAATTCATATTTTTCCCCTCTCCATCAACTTGAAGCTTTGTTGACGGGCGAAATTGACCGCTCGTCAACTGGAAGAGTGAGTCCGATCCAGGGTTGTCTAATTAACCCAAGTCGTTTGGATTGACTCACCCTGACGGGTTTAATGGCTCTATTGGCCAATCTAAAGTCCTAAGGGAAAGCGAAAAACAACTAAAAGAAAAATAATAACTTACTAAATAATAATCATTGATATATATATATATATATATATATATATATATATATATATATATAATTTACCTAAATAATATTTGTATGAGAGTTATGTTTATCATATATATACAATATATACAAATCACGAGTTTTAATCTAAACTCATAAAAATCGAATGTAAATTGGTTCTTTTAACCACAGTAATAAAACAAGCGAAAGATACTATTTATTTTTGATTTGTTTTCTTGTATGTATACATTCATAGAATCAAATATTAAACTACTTAATTAAACAAAAAGATATGGATAGTGGAAATCATTCTATGTGTAAAATACTTCTATAATAAGCAAGCAAATGAAAATAAAATAATAGACTAACCTATTGATGCATTCAACGTCTGTACAATAGAGAATATCCAGCCACCTTTATCCGAGAAATAAACCTGTAATGGATCTTAAGATTGCTTCGAATAAATGCAGAACAATAATGTTCGAGATTGAGTTTTGATAATAGAACATATAATGGACACAGTTACAATGATCTTATGATTTACAAGTAACTACAATGAGATAAACCTCGCTGAAAGAACTTGTATTTAAACATTCAACAGAAAATTAGAGATAAATATCCTAATTTAAATTGGATAGATGATCACTGTGTATTATATCTGAAACACAAGATATGGACAACATATAAAAATGGATCATATCAACTTGCAATAAATCATGACGACAAAAACAATCACCATCTATTAGCAAATCGAAATAAACATAACTTGAACTAAAAAATCATACAAAAAAGCTAAAGATGTAACATGCATTCTGTTCCATTCAAGTCTGTGAGTAAATGTCCATATTCTTGCCCCAGGCCGAGATGATGAACTATTTACAAAATGATAGGTTTATAAAGGCCTCAGGAAAGATAATTGTTTCTATTCCCGAGATCAAATTTGTTTTAAAAATAAAGGGGGATGCAACCACCCTGATTTCACTAAATCCTCTAAAACTAACAACAATTCATTTTTGTTCATTCAAAATACATCATAGATATGACTGGAAGGTCTCAATAGTGCCTCAAATCATTTTTAACATCATGGATCCATGAATATCCTGAAAAAAAAATATAAAAAATAGAAAGATTTCAGATACATTTTTTGTCATTAATTTACACAATTTGAATTGATATAACTGGCTACAGAATCTTACGATTATGTAGCTAGTTATAATAGTAAATGAAATCTCATTTTATTTAATGAATAAAACAGACTAAATAAATAATGAAATATAGTTTATTCAACAAACCAAATAATCTAACTTAAGAATGAAAACAAACATGCTATTAATTTAAAAGATCATACCTCTAACCATGCAATCAAATCGTATCATGAAATCTTGGAATTTACAATGGCTGTAGCAGCCTCTACGTTTTCAAATATCACATGACCTGTGGTTTTAATACGTTTTTCTTTCCCCTGGAGGATAGATTCAAGCCTATGGTTTTCATTTGTTAAAACATCGATCTGCTCCTTTAGAACCTTAACCCATGACTATAGAAATGGGATATCCATATAATATCTTTCAATCCACGATAAACAGACCTCACACTTTGACTATGTGGCAGTTGCATTAGAACAAACAAGGTTGTGGACCGGAGTTCCCTCCAAATGAATAGTAGATTCATTGCAAATCTTGACACCAGGAAACTCTGTATTGTCTTTCAAATAGGGAGGTAAATTATCGACAAAGTTATAGGGTTGATCACGGTGTGGCTCGAATGAAAAAGGGTATTCCTCTTCAAGGAATCTCTCAATTTCGGACTCTGAGCTTTCGTGCACTTCGATCATATTGTTTGAACTCAAATGAGAATTTGATTTGTTACGAAGCCTCCTAGAAATTAGCCTGCCAGTCCTTTTGTTCTTAAAATTGATATCAAGATTTCCCTTAGATCTCTTTCCTATAGGTTTCTTAATGTTTTTAACACAGTCATTTGGATGTGTAATCTATTGACTAGCCTATTAAATGACCTTGGGATCAATCAAGGGTTCACTGTTAGGGGAAGAGACACAAGTCTGGGTAGGTGAGAGAGGCACTGTAGGGAAGACAAGGGTCTGTAATAGAATAAAATTAAAAAAACGCTCATCTTACCCGAAACAAAAATTCTGAGAAATTTACCTCCAAAGGTCCAAGTATATCTCTGCAATGGTCCATTTTTTGGAAAAACTATTCACATTGAACATAAAACAACCCATTTCAGTTTTGGGTTTTAAAGGGTTTGTTGCAATTCACAACGGTTTGCTCAAAATCTCTCCCACAAAATCGTGTCTCCAGTAAGCAGAAAAAACGAGATTAAACTCTGCTAACAAAAGTGTAAAATTTCAGGGCTTGCAGGGAGTCCTGTAGCTTGAATCAAGAAATCCTCAACAACCTCCAGTTACACATCACCAACCTTCTCCCTACAACCATCAAAGGAAAAAGAGAATTCTTGGGCAACCTGTAAATTGAAACCCTGAAACTTCCTAATGAAAATGAGCCAGCCATTTCTTTCCAAATCTTCTCTAGCATCGTCGTATGAGAGCAGGGTTTGGATACCATTTGGTTCAATTCTCATGATAGGAGCCATACTAGACGGGAGGGTAATAAAACAAACACAACATACAGGTAGGGTTTGTGAAAACAAAAAAGAGCTATAACCCTGAGCCCAACAATGAATGCTGTAAAGACTCATCCGATGGGATGGATGTTTAATTGAAAAACATGCGAAGAAGGTTTGCGAAGCCCAAGACCATCCTTATAAATGATGGAATTCTGCAAATCATATGCCACCTTTGCATTCAGTATGATCTAGGACCAAAGCATTAAAACGAAATTAAGTGCACACATCATGGGTTTGATCACAAAGTTTGGGTAAGTCAAAAATAAAAAAATAAAAAGTTTTGTAAAGAAAACATAGCCAAGAATCAAAACAAAACCATAGAAAAAAAATCAAATCATTGGGGTCCTTTGCACATAAAACCATCAATCTCTTAAGCATGCTTGGAATTTAAAACGATCAAAACAAAGAGAATAACATCTTCATGGAAAGGAATCAAAACTCTATAATAAACTATATGAACAATTTGCCTTCAATGAAATTTTAAAACATAATGGTAATCACAGTCACAAGTTTTCATGCTTTCAGTCATGAAAACAAAGCACGAATATACAATAGGGAAAAGCGACAACTTACAACTGTCGTTTCAGAAACTTCTCATGAAGAGTGATAAAAATTCATGACCCTAGTTAGGCAGCTATATAAATCGTCTAGTTGACATAAAAAGTTAAGAAAATCGTTGGGCTACCAACAAGCTTCTAGAATTTTAAGATTATAATTGAAAGGAAAATATAACCAATATTTGTTTACAACTTATAGTTATCTTTTAGTTTAAATTCATTTTAATTTTATTGTTCTAGATTTTGTTTTATTCATAATTTTTATATTTAGGTTCTTGAATTGGTTTATTTTTGTTTCACAGGTTTATATTATAAGATATTTGGTACGGATATGATCATGGATTGATTTTACTATCTAAATACATTGAATATAATTGGCAAAAAATAACATTGGATTGATACAAATAATTTATGAGCAACAACAGATCATATTTGGAAATGTGTTCAAGAACATACATACAATTTTGTAGGACTGATTGCATCCAAACCATGAAGAATCACAAGAAATGGCTGAAAAACCATCAACATAATGGACCCATTTATCTTACTCGCGAGATTTGTCCCAAAAAAACGTGATATTTGAGAGATAATTGTGTTTCTTTACGAGGAACATTTCAGGTGGAAGAAATTGTTAGTGACACCCAAACTGTTCATTATTTGAATAAATATATGAGAAAGTTCAGAGCAAAGGGAGATTGGAGAAATTCAGAGGAGTATTTTTAATACTTTCTTTTGTATATTATTTATTTTGTAAACTTTTTATTTTCAAGAGTAACAGATGGTTGGAATTTTTGGGAGAATCGACCAGTATTTTTGAAGAAGAATATGAAATTCTAGATTGTTTAATGGTGTTTGTCCTATGAGTAAAAGGGGTTTGTTTTCATTGTAATATATTTGATTATGATTCATATTCTTTGAGTAATTTATCATGCATTGATTTAAATTAGCTTTAGTCTATTTTATCATTACATGGTTAATTGCTATCATTTATGTATTAATTTGTTCAATATTTTAAGAGTATATTATCATAATTATCTTTGTTTTGGTGATTGTATTATGTTGATACAAATCTTGTATTATATTGATTTTATTCACGTAATTCAGATTTGTAAAGATATAATTATTTAATTGATATTTTTCTTATTGTCCATCCTTATAGGTGACATTATTGTATTCCCTTAACTTCTCAGCGGGGATTTTTGATTTCCCATAAGTGGATCGGAACCAATATATTAACTCCCCCCAAGTAGACAGGATCTTAGGAGGAAGATCAAATAAATCAGTCGCAACCTTTCCTTCCAAGGAATTGACGAACAAGCGCATGCAAGTGTCATTGTTGTTGGCCTCTATGTTATGACAAACATTAGAAAATGCCACCAGGTGTTTCTTTGTACTGAAAATGTTATTTCCTAAAAACTTAGGCAAATTATTTTTAAACTTAGGAAGTGGATGAGTAGCAGGTGTTAGATTAAGAGGAGAGGACACATGCCACAGTGTGGTTGTGGCATATTCCTTGAATTGGAAAAGCCCATACTTTTTGATGACTTTGGTGGGGTTTGTAGTGGATTGGATACGGATATGGTGGCTATATAAGATATTGATCACTGATGATGATGAAGATTGAGAAGATAGAGCACTTCGAGTGCCACTAGATCCACCACTAGATGCCATCTTGTGGATGATATATGAGAGAAATAAAGATGAGCTGGATGAATCAGATAAAGTTCTCCTTAGAGAACTTTGTTAGATATATAACACAATGTTCCTTCTTCCTATTTAAGCAATAGCATTGATTTCAGGTGACAAGCCTCTTCTTCTTTTAGAAGCACGAGAATCTATGGACATGAAAGAAAGGCCAAAACTGAAGAAAAGGAAGGTTATTGTTGATTTCTAGGTTGTCTATGTCTAGCTTCCAATTATTCTTGAGCACTAATATCTCGTTCAATTGCTGACCAAGAATGGTTAAGCTCAGTACAGGAGTTGGCAGTGTTTAAGATGGTATTAAATAGATTCAAAGCAATGTTGGTTTGATCTTGGAGGCCGGGCTCAATGTTGGGCTGCCTTGCAACAGGAACAATCATTAATAGAAAAACATTCAAAGAATGAATTTCAAAAAAAGAAAGATGTATTGATGAAAATCGAATATAAAAATTAACTGGAGAGATATCAAAGATCTCCCCAGTATGGTCACCGAAATAAATGTCGAGGAAAAGATATGAAATGATCTTACTCAAGCATTTTCAGATTCTGCTTGGCTGAAGAAAAATAGACGGGAATATCACACTATGTTTATAGCCAACAAGAATAACTTCCTAACTCACAAGTATTAATTACAAGTGATTAGGCTAGTCTTTTATCAACAAAAGATTGCTAGAAATTTACTTTTTATGTCATTTTCTAAATATAACAGTTGCTGAAATAAATGCAAAGACAGAAGTAAAGACACCAATATGATAATCAAGACAGATGAGACATAAATAAATCCTTTATTTCATTTCCAACTTATCAAAGAATCATTTTCTTTACAAAATCTCATATAAAAATCTTGGACCAAAGTCAAACTTAAACATCCCCGATGGAACATACAAAAGGACCTCTGACAGAAAACCAAAAATGAACTCTAAAAGCTGGATCATCTTGCCATAGATAACTGTCCACTTGACTCTACACAATAGCCTTTGTCAGTCATGAAAACTAATTCACAAACAGACAAGTCTACACAGACTATAAAAGATAGATCAACACCTCTAAAAAGCAAGTGTCTAGATGATGTGATTCAACCATGAATATTTTTGTCTACAATAAGAACCCGCTATCATAAAAGGGATTTAGGCTTGTGATGAATATAGGAATGAATGAAAACTGAACTATCTCAACATAAACTCAAAGACAACACCTTAGTATGCTTATGCTTCTATCCTCTCTCGCTCCTCCCTTTCCTTTTGATTTTAACAAATTAGAATTGGTTAAAGTAGTTGAACCAACTCATTAGTTAAGTTAATTAAAAGATTCATCCAACTTTTATTTAGGGGAAAAGTACTAATCTTAATAAAGGTTATAATTAAATAATAACTAGTACGTGGGACCCCTTGCAACCCCCATCAGCTTATGATAATCATATCATAACTATTACTTAAGAAAATCACACCTCCTTGTGACTCTCATCTAGATATTCACATTTGTTAATTTATCTCATGATATTTTGAATAATTTTCAAAAAAACATTACTCATATATCCACAATAAAACATATTGTCCAAACATTCCTCAAGTCAACTACCACCAATAATAGATAAAATAAAACTCAAAAACCATATTTTCCATTTTGTGAGGTCATCTTTCCTTTGCTAATCATATGAGAATAGTCATCTTTCCAATACAAGTGGAAGGACACAGATTTACCAGAATTATCTGAAGATGTGGAAGGGACAGTGGCATCCTTCTCTTTGACAGAGGCGTAACATGCTTTTGTTCTTAGCCTTTTGTTTGAATAGATCACTCCTGCATGTGTGATTGATTAGAAAATGATGTTTTAATTAACCATACATTACAGCTCTTTTAAAATATGAAATGGATTTTGGCTCAGCAATATATCAGACTCATGCAATCCAATCCATACAAATTGTTTTACTATTTATCAATGAGCAGGGGGTGAAAAATGGTTCTGGGATATGGGAGGGGTTTGCATTGAGTGAAACATGATATAATGAGGGGTAAAAGAACATGTTTAATTATCAATGATATCAACAATCAACTGTGAATCAAACCAATAAAACATCACTGTAATCCAAACAAGACATTGCCACTTTCAACTGCTTTAACACCAAAATTCTCTTGACTGTAATCAATCTTAGAACAGGGAGTGAAAAATGAATATGGGAAGGCGAAGGGATTTGTAATTAGAGGAAAATGAAATAATGGAAGGGAAAAGAATGATTATTTTTCAGAAAATTAATCAAGGGATCCATATAATATTTTGTGAAAGGAGATGCACTAATCAATTATCATTGTGACCAAATAACAATTACTATGTATTTAATTAGTTCAATTTTCATAATCAAATGTCCAACACAGTACCATCTCAAGACAATATGCATTCCAGACAATCTATAAAGGAGATTTGTTCTTTTCATTTATATACTCTGAATCTTATAACAACTTTCAAATAGTAACCATTCCCACTCCGTTAACCATCAAAATCAACCACTGCCCACATGTTACTTCAATCAAGAAATATACTCAAAGTCATGTTTCCAAAATTAACAATGAAGTCACACTATCACTCCCATGAGGCCATTTAGGATGCAATGACATTCGTTAAACATATATGGAGCTAGTAAATCCAATAATCCAAATTAAATTGCAAAATCTAAATTGACATTTAAACAGATAGACAACAATCACCCTTCCAACATAAGTTATGCACAAAAAACTTCAATCATTCAAGTTTAATTATGTCACTGTATAAGCCCAATCCCATGTGACTCTAAAAGTCGCGCCATTTGAGTGACAAAAAATCCAAGTGTGTCCTCAGGGAAAACATCATAACAGTCATTTAAGTTTGATTTCTATTGACTATCAATATCTAGTAGGAGTGTCACTGTGTCATAACTGATCCAACATCTTAATTCCGACTAAACTAAAAAATGACAAAAAAAGAAATCCAGCAGAAGCAAATTGCAGAAAATTAAAATAGCAAAAATAAAGTGAAACAAAGGTAAAAACAATAGGAAATTCTTAAAACAAAAAAAATGGAAACAACTATTGTAAGCAGGAAAAGAAAAAAAAATAGTGAAAACTGAAATACAACTATATTACTAAAATACAGAAAATCCAGACAACGTTAGAGATTTTCAAGTTGGTTCCACATAATGATTTAGGTGAGAACCGTTAGTGTTGTAGGAAAAAATTCTCTCATGTAAGTCTTTTAGAATGTAAGAATTGGTACCTAAGACAAAATCGATCTTGAAAGGACCTAGCCATAATTTCTGAAATTTTGAATGTCTTCCCTTATCAGCTTAAGTTGAATCCCATAGAAAGACCTTTTCATTTACCTTTAACTTGACAGTCTTGACACTCTTGTTGAAATACTTGTTAACAGTTTGTTGTCTCCTTTTAATATTATCCAAGGCAAGCATCCTTTTCTCTTCCAAAGCTAGTAGTGCATTTACCCTTTGCGAAACATTTGAAGAATTTAACTCTTCAATCTGTAGCAACAACCTTAAGGAAGAAAGTTCCAACTCTATTGGAAAGAGGGCTTCTTGACCATAAACAAGATAAAAATGGGTACAACCAGTGCTTACCTTAGAGGTAGTTCGATCTTCCCAGAGGGCATAGGTGAGGAGAGTGTGCCACTGACGAGGCTTATCTTCGATGATCCTTTTGATGATTCTTACCAGATTTTTGTTCACAGATGAAAGTGGGGCCATTGTCTGTAATAATTTCTAATGGAAGACAAAATCTGGAAAAAATATTATTTAGAGGAAAGAAATTACCTGATCATCTGTGGAATTCTTAAGTGGGACAAATTCAACCCATTTTGTAAAATAGTCTGTGGCTGTCAAAATAAAAACTTGTCTGGCTGAAGAAGGGGGATTAATAGGACCAATAAAATCCAATCCCCACTTTGAAAAGGGAAAATCTAGCAGGATAGGTTGTAATGGAATGGTTGAAAGGCGTTCCTTCCCATAAATTTTTTGGCACCTGTCACAATACCTCGAAAAAACATGAGAGTCATGAAATATTGAAGTCCAATAATATCCCTTTTATAATAATCTTGAAAGCAATGGTTTTTGCAGAAAAATGACCTCCTACATGAATGACAGATCTTGAAGAACTGTGATATTCTCATAATAATTTCTATGCATCTTCATTATTCACATAGAGAAGCAGGACACCATCAACTGATCTTCGAAATAAGAAGTCTCCTATAATGACATATCTTAAGAAGTCTCCTATAATGACATATCTTGCAGATTCAAGACGAAGTCTTCTCCTTTGATGAGTGTCTAATTTGTCTCAGCATCTTTAGTTCTGTAAACAATAAACCAAATTTTCATACCAAGGATTCTCAGACACAGGGAGGATTTGATCATTAATGTAAAAGAGAGTTAAAGGGAACTATCTTCTTCATCAATTTCTTCACCATTCTTAGCATGTTGAGCCAAGTGACGTGCTAGGTCATGTCCCTTAATAGTGGTAGAAGTCATGATATTTAAATCATGCTCCTGGATCTTGGAAAGCCAATGTGAAATATTTCCTGAAAGATAAGTCTGTGAGAGAAAAAATTTGACAACAGGTAATGAGACTTTTACGAATGTATGCTTACCTAAGATGTAGTGGAGAAACTTTTAAACAGCCTTAACAAGAGAAAAAGAATGTTTCTCAATAAAAGAGTATTTAAATTCATCATCAGACAAACTTTGACTCATGTAAGCGACAGGTTTTTCATTTCCTTGGTCATCATTTTTCATAAGAACAACAGAAACTACCTCCTCGGTGGATTTAGTATATATCGTGAATTCCTTCTCAAAATTCAGCTTCACCAAAACCAATGTGGAACTGATTTCTTTCTTAATCCCTTCAAAATCATTTTTGATATCATCTGTCCAAGAAAAATAATGATCTTTCTTAAGAAGATTATGGATTGGCTTGACCATCACTGCAAAATCTGGAACAAACCTACGGACGGAGTTAATAACCCCCATAAACACTTGAACTTATTTCTTGGAAATGGGACCAGGAATATTAAGGATAGTAGCAATCCTTTTAGGATCGATGCTTATTCCCGAATTGGAGATGATGTGTCCAAGGAGCTTGCCCTTGGTAACACCAAAAATGGACTTAGAAGTATTTAGAGAAATTCAAAATTTCCTACATCGCATGAGAACTTTTCTTAGATGAACAAAATGATCTGATCGGATTTCAGAGTAAATTGTTAAGTCATCAAGGTAGATCTGAATGATCTTACCAATCAAATCGTCAAAAGATAATTGCATAGCTCTTTGAAAGGTGGCACCTACATTATATAAACCAAAAGGCATATGTTCATAAGAAAAGGTACCCCAATGATTAATAAAGGTGGTTTTATATTTATCTACCCTTTTTACCTTGATTTGATTGTAACCGGAAAAAAGGTCAAGTAAGGACATCATTTGTGACTCTGAAACTTGCTACAAAATCATTTCCATATTAGGGAGAGGGAAGTGATATTTTATACTAGCTCGATTTAATGCACGGAAATCAAACCACGATCGGATTTGACCAGTTTTCTTCTGAACGGGGACTAGATTTGAGATCCATTCAAAATATTTGACCAAAAAAATGATTCCATCCTTCAAACATTTTTCCAACTCCTTTCGAATAGTTGTTTCTAGCGTAGGGTTGATAGTTCTTTGTTTTTTACTAACTGGTTTTATGCCTTCCTGAATGGGGATGGCATGTTGTATAAGTCCAAGATCAAAACCACGAAGATCCTCACAAGACCAAGAAAAATCATCTTGAAATTCACCAAACAACTTGGAAAACTTCTTCTTCTCTTCATCTGAACATTTGGCACCTATTTTTACGTTCATTGGAGTCTTGACTGTCCAAATGTTCAAGGTGATGGTTTCACTCACCTTCCTTTTCGACTCTTCTTCTTTTTGTTTCTCATTTTTTCCTACATCACTCGAAGAAAATGAACTCTCTAAAGGAGTCAAGACTTTAGGAATATTGTTATCTTCTATGGATATAATATCCTTAGACTTAAAAGGTTTATTTTGAATAAAATCACAAATGCTCTGATCGTTATCGAAGACCTGCCAATATCCTATATTGTCATGAATATGCGGATGATATAGTGATTGAAAGGTACAATCATGTTTGTGTGGAAAAAGTTGTCGATTAGGGGAGGCTGAAAAAAATGTTAATTGATCATCCATTGATTTTAAATCCCTTTTAGCATGGGTTATGTTGAAATATAAAAGGTTCCAGATAAGTACCCAAATAGTTTGGGTGTATCGTTTCATCAACTTGTTGCTAGGAGAGTAAATTTTACACACAAGATTCACAACAATATCGAAATCCCCAAAAACTGAAAGGTTACCACAACCAAGATTATAATCATTTTCAATGCCTAATAACAAGGCCTCGAATTCAATGACATTCTTAGTGCAAGAAAAGTCCAACTGGTAAGAAAATTTATGGATTTTTCCTACAGGAAGATAATTCTAGCTTTGTTACCTTCATTTGAGCATGAACCATCAAAGTGCATGTGCCACATGAAATCAGTTAAATCAATTTGTTCCATGGGAATTTTATCTTCCTCGACAAAGATGGAATACACTCTTAAGTCCTCTTTGATATAGTTTACGTTAGGCTATGGGACACTCTTTATGTAGGGTGATATCCTTCCTTCTGTAAGGACTATAATGTTTTTTTCGTTCCAAGGAACAGATAAATGTGTTCTGTCGAGTGAGAGGTATCCACCCATTGAGGCTTTCCAATCTCTTCCTAATATAATTGAGTTATTTATTACTGGCATATCAATTACCTGAATATTGAGGGTCGTCCTTATTTCAGGATGAGCGCACAAAAATAAGGTCACATCTTTAATCTCATCTATGGTATTTTGTTGTAGAATATTATAAGAGAGCATGCTTATGACATTTTCGTTTGTACAAGACAAGCCTATCTCTTCCATAATAATCTTCGACATCACACTTGGGCCCGAACCACCATCAACGAGGCAACAATGGGCAATTTCATCCATGATCTTTACAGAAATATAAAAATTGGGATTTTTTACAGAGTATCTAAAGTTATGTACACCTACTTTATTTACAGATGAATCCTCTTTGTTTACCTCTTAAAAAGGATTGGCTACAATGAAATATTTTCCTTCCATGAAATGTTTCAGATGCATCTGTTGTTTAGGGATGACAACCATGTATAGGATGGTTTTGTTTTCTTTGATGTTGACCAATTGGTTCAAGATATTGTCTTTGGAAGATGGAAGAGGGGGAGTGATTCTTTGACTCTCAGGGATCTTAGGAACCTGGAGTGCAACAGTAGTTGAGGATGAGCATGGGCTATAAGAACTATAGGGAGGATCAAATTTTCCTTTGGGAGCATAGGCCTTGTTCCTAGTGTTGATGACCATGACATCCTATGGTTCTGCGAAATCTAGGATAGCGATAGTAGCTTGTGTTATTTTACCAAATCTCTTATCTCTGACACTCTTCTTTACCTCACATGTAATTTCTTTGTGGTGTTCATCATAAAAGTTACACCAACTCCGAGGAAGGATAGATTTAGGTTGAAAATTTCTTTCAACTAGATTTTTAAAGGGGGTTGCAGAAGAGGATGAAGCTCTAGGGGTGAGAGAGAGATAGTATCCTTCCGCTCAAATTCTATCATACGGTTGTTCATATCATGTACTAGATGTAAGAGAGAGGGCATGTCTTCTTATATAACTGATTTTCCGTAGGGAAGACTAGTTCTTTCAAGTTTTTCTTCATACTCTAAGAAAGTATGCAGAGTAGAACGAAGATTATCAATGGATTTTTCCTCTAGCCTATGACGGTAGGGAGAAGAAAATGCACTGTAGTAATGAATGAAATCATCTTGGTTCCGAGGGAAGATAAGTTCAGGGATTTGATTGTACAACTTGCTGAAATGCAAGTTGAAATACTTGATGGTCTCACAATCCTTATAGGTGACATTATTGTATTCCCTTAACTTCTCATCAGGGCTTTTGGATTGTCCATAAGTGGATTGAAACCAATAGATTAATTCCTCCCAAGTAGATAGGATCTTAGGAGGAAGATCAAAGAAATTGACCGCAACCTTTCCTTCCAAGGAATTGACGAACAAGTGCATGCAAGTGTCATTGTCGTTGGCCCCTATGTTATGAAAAGCATTAGAAAATGCCACTAGGTGTTCGTTTGTACTGACAGTGTTATTTCTTGAAAACTTAGGAAAATGCTCTTTAAACTTTGGAAGTGGACGAGTAGAAGGTATTAGGTTAAGAGGAGAGGAGACATGCCACGGTGTGGTTGTGGCGTCTTCTTCGAATTGGAAAAGCCCATAATTGTTTATGACTTTTGTGGGGTTTTTAGTGGACTGGATAGGGATATGGTGGCTATATAAGCTACCAATCACTGATGATGATGAATATTGAGAAGATAGAGTGCACAAAAATAAGGTCACATCTTTAATATCATCTATGGTATTTTGTTGTACAATATTATAAGAGAGAATTCTTTTGGCATTTTCATCTGTACAAGACAGGCTTAACTCTTCCATAATAATCTTCAACATCACACTTGGGCGCGAACCACCATCAATGAGGCAACAATGGGAAATTTTATCTATGATATTTAAAAAAATATAAAAAGGGGGATTTTTTATAGGGTATATAAAGTTATGTACACCTACTTTATTTACAGACGAATCCTCTTCGTTTACCTCGTTCAGGGACGACAACCATGTCTAGGAGGGTTTCGTTTTCTTTGATGTTGGCCAATTAGTTCAAGATATTGTATTTGGAAGAGGGGAGAGGGGGAGTGATTCTTTGACTCTTAGGGACCTTAGGAACCTGGAGCGCAACAATAGTTGATGATGAGCTCAGGATATAAGAACTGCGGGGAGGATCAAATTTTCCTTTGGGAGCATAGGCCTTGTTCCTAGTGTTGATGACCATGACATCCTATGGTTATGAGAAATATAGGATAGCGATAGTAGCTTGTGGTATTTTACCAAATATCTTATCTCTAACACTGTTCTTTATCTCACATGTGGTTTCTTCGTGGTTTTCCTCACAAAATTTACATGAACTCTGAGGCAGGATAACTTTAGGTTGAAAATTTCTTTCAACCAGATTGCTAAAGGGGGTTTTAAAAGAGGATGAAGATTGAGGGATGAGAGGGAGACAATACCCTTCTTTTCAAATGCTATCATATGATTGTTCATATCTTGTACTAGCTATAAGAGAGTGGACATGTCTATCTGTCTAACTGATTCTCCCTGGGGAAGACCAGTTCTTTCAAGTTGTTCTTCATTGATCTAAAAATGAAGAAGACTTGAAAAACTTGAAAAACTTATTGCAAGTAAATGTTATGTGTTTAAAGAAAATGGATCAGTTTGCAACACATAAATTAAAGGATTACTTATTAAAATTACACATATACAACAGCATAATCATTGAACATAAGCACATAAACACAACAATTTGATAAAGGAGTTCACCCCTCTTAAAGGCTACATCTCCTGGTCCAGCTTCCAATGGTTTATTATTATTAATTTCTCAAAAGTGACTAAAAACATGTCTTACAATGCTCAAACTAACAAACCGATTGCTCCAATGGCTTCAGAGCGTCCCAAAACCCCTGTCTGGGCTCTTTCGGCACCTCAATCGGTCGAAAAATGAAGAAGTTCTGCCTCCTGGAAGTCCCTCCTTCAAGCTTGTTGTCTTTGCATCTACAAAACGCACCCTTCCTTGAATGAACCTGGCTCACACACATTATATGGCGTAAAAACCTAGCACCGGGCGCAACCACGCCAATGGTACAAACTGTAGGACGATTAAGGACGCGCCAGCCCCTAACCGCCTCGGCACCTGGGCATATGGCGCATGTGACCTTGCACTTGACAAAAGGTGGTTAACCATTTTAAAACCGTGAAAACCACATTTAAACCAAGTCCCGCGCGCATTATTAACCATGGTATAAACTGTGTGTTATGGTTTTAAAACCTCGCACGAATGGTTGGTTATACCAAAAATTGGCTATGTATTAAACCCACGCCACATAGTTTATAACATAGTTATATGTAATGCAAAGCAACCATAGGTCGGGGCTAAGCCCCAGCCCGACCCCCCTTTCCATTTAAACAACAATCAAATTGAAATACATATGCGTTGACATACATAACAAGGAACAATGGGTGGCACATTGGTTAGTGTTGGTTTGTGAAGACTTATGCGGTGGGGAGGTTCGGGGGTCGAACCCCGTGGCCTCCAATACATTTTTCATAAAACTACTTAGCCAACCAGTGACTGACACGTGGCACCCATAGATTGGGCCATGTGTCCTCCTACCATTGGCCCCCCAAAGGACACGCGTCAGCACCTGACTCACCATCTGTCAACCAGCCAATACCTGACATGTCACCACTGTATGGTCGTATGGCCTGTACGGCCCTGCCACGTCAGACCGTATGGACTATACGGAATGTACAATTAGCACCAAAAATTTTGCCTATTTTCCTTGACGAACAGATCGCGATATCTTCTCCATACAGAGTCCATTTGACAAAGTAAATATACTGTCGAAATCAGGAAGACGAGATGGATGCAATGGCACTATTTTTGTCGCATTCTGAGCACTTTGAATTTTGAGCAAAATTTGATCCCCTGATCACACCTCCCCATTGGGAAGATTTTGGACCTCCAAAAGACTATTCTCAGTCTATGTGTAGATGAGGGTATAGTTCCCTCACCCTTCCAACCTCAATCCACTTGGCCTTGCTTGGATTCGTCCCTTTAAGACCAACT
>JZKD02S2206496.1:306609-322110 GCA_000966675.3 Picea glauca | reverse complement strand
TTCAGTGGTGCAATATCAACCCTATGTAAATGAGAGTGGAATCCATCTAGAACTTCCATTATAGATTCATCTCTTATTTTTCTTTGGTATATTGATTTGATTGCAAATATTGTGGGCTTTCTTGGACAGTCGATCTATTTGTTTGCATTCACCATGGAGCATATTGGCATGTTGGTAGGTCGAGATGGTTTATTGAGGGCTGCATGCATTCTCAACAGAACCATGAGGGGTTGTGAAGGTTATGTGGGAAGTTTGTAGAGTAAAGAGGAAGACATGAGTTTCTTGGGAGAATAAGGGCCATATGAAGCGTATGAGGGAGACGAGCCCTCATTTTCATAGGTTAGAAGGAAGAGAGAGGTCGTGGGGGTCCCTCTTATGGTAGATATATCTCTTCAACATATTTTTGGACCAAACGAAGGCCCATGGGATGGTTTGGAGAGATTTTGAGGGCCCTAGGACAGGTCATGAGGTATACGAAATATTTCGAGGTCTTCTAAAGGTCGAGGAGCATAGGAGGATATTTGTGGGCTCTTTCCAATTGAGAAGTAAAGGGATAGATAAGGGTTGAGTGCCATATTTTTTGAATAGAGAAGGTGGGGAGGAGAAACGACTTGCTTTGTGAGTAGTTTAGTAGTGGAAAACAATCATTAGGGAGATAGTGGCATATATTTCAGGTTTTGGTTATTATTGTGTGTTTTATTATGTTATTGCATCTACTATAGAAACCATTAGTAATTGTATTGTTCTTCCATAATAAAAGACACTGGCATTGCCTATTATATTCCATGAGAACTTTGGATGAATGTCATATGTTTGATGGAATATCTCTTCTTATAATATCTACAAATTCTTTCTGCAAAGTGGTAATCCAGTTTATGTTATTAAAACCATATGTAAGACAAATGCTTGACAAAAAAACACAACTAGAAAAAACATTGATTGAGAAACAAACACAATATTCTAGCCCAAAAGGTATTGGGGATATTACAGTGGTATCATAGTTGTGCATCATGCCATCCTGAGGGGAAATCAATGAAAATACATTTTCATATTGTTTCTATGAACTAACCAAAACTTATTCCAGCAATGCAGTTCTTTAAGAAGATAAATCTAGAATGCCTGGTGAAATTTACAAGGGAGTAGGTAGCAACTAGATACAAGCCTTACTACTAGGATTTTCTAGCATTGGGTGAGGAAATCTATGCATTTTTCCCTTTCATGGCTATTACACCCTCAATTACGAAAGCTTTCCCAAATATTTGGACAAGGATTACTTGAAAGGAACAAGGCAACAATTGAAGAGAGACGAACATGAAGGACGAGAAAAGGAGTATGCATCTAGCCATGATGAGGATATGTGTGTATAGAGTGATGAAACAACAAGATATGATACACCAAAAAAGATTAATGATGAGGCCCATGACACTAGTGTGTTGGATGGGAAACATGAGGATGCAACATTTTATGATGACTGTGAGGAAATGTTCCATTCAGATAATGTTTAAAATAAAACATCTTTCACTAAGTATGATGTTTATGATGAGGGAATTTCAAGCCTGATAACACCTAGACATGATGAGGATTCAACACCCTAATTAATTTATGATTCCAATCATGATGAGAACATGACTATACCTCAACATGATGATGAAAATGAACAAAGATCGTTAGCATTGCAATATTTGGAGAATCGATTGTTGGTCACAGAGGAGCAAATTTTGTAGGTGTTGATGAGGGAATATGGTGCCCATAAGTTTATTGAATACCTTTTGTGGAGAACCCAGTTGGAGGAGACACAAAGGGGAGTTGCAGATGGAGTCACTAGTAGCGAATTTCACATCATCAAAGACCCACAAAAAAAAATGAAATGTGATTAGCTCCAACTATTCACGGATAGGGACCTTTCTCTTAATTTTGTTGAGGAAAAGGAAAGGGAGATTAAGTAGATTTGTTACCAACTGATTTGGGAACTCTCTTCATCATTAGAAATCATGACATATGAAGGAATGAGTCTAACTCCTTATTCAAGGGAGGATCTTCTTGTGACAATATTGCATGAGGATGATTCATAATTGTAGGTGCTTAAGGAGAGGTTTGATGTAGAGGGTCTTGACCATGTGCATGTTTTGCATTGTGGGGATCATGATCCACTTTTGTTGGAGAACCCACTAAATCCTCAATGCTTATCTATGAAGGAGATATTTGAGCACATCCCTTGTGTACTAGGCCGCATGTTAGTATACAAAATAATGGATTGGGTGGACAAGTACATGACATACATGGGCACACTCTAGGATGTAGGTTCATGCATAATTAGTAGGGTGATGTATACAATAGTTCCTACATGGTACAATATGGTATATAATGATTCAATTATCAACATAACCGTGGAGGGGTATTCATGGGAACTCAATAGTGTACAATGGAGTTGTGGGTTGTTTCCGTCAAGTAGACCTCCTGACAGATTCCTCAATCATACCTTTGAGATGAGCTTTCACAAGATAGGCGAGTGGATGATTGAGCGTTGGGGGGAACCATATCTATTAATGATAATCATTCTTACATGATATCATTAAATTAGGATCAGGGAGAAGTATGGTCACATGTCTTCTTCCAAACTTTAATATGATATCTTGGTCGTAACTTCAGAGTTTACCGACACACTAGTCACTTTATAGTATTGCAATAAGTGGAAGTGGCATATAGTGTTTTTATTTTGATTACCTCATAGTATACAACAATATAGGATATGATCAATGGAATCAGTTGGATGTGATGAGGGGCATTGTCACCAATGCATAGAGTGTGCAGGAGGAGGTTCACACTATGTTAGATTTGTTCACAAATATTTTAGCAAGCATTGGGAGTGGAAGACTTCCAAATTTCTAGGATCATGTCATTATTTGTAGTGATGGAAAAATTCATATGATTAGGATGGTTGACAAGATCATGTTAGTGATTGGACTGTGTTATTATGGAAATGTTGTGAGAGAAATCATTGAGCTTTGGAAATATATATTTTCCTCTACAATATGTAGGATGGATTTGACCTATAGGTTGGAAGAATTTGACTTCATTAATATGTTTTCGTGAGGAATGATCCAGGGTAGTAAATTTGATCCTTTCAAGGATTTTATATTGGGGTTTCATGAGAGCAGAACATAGTTTCAATATGGTGATCAAATTGTTATGATCAGGTGGGTGCAGTGATAGCATGATGGTTCATCTCAAATATTATCTTGGGACCCTGGGACTGAAGTGTTTGACTGATCCAGATGGATTTCAGTGGCCTTCCACTTATTACAACTAGATCATTTTCACATTTTTTCAGTTTGGTAGTTTTTTCCCTAGTTTTCAGGTCCCTGACTTGCGGGGATGCTTTCAGGCCCTAAACAATGTTTTTTATGGCTCACCACAATCATAATGACCTTTGATGGATAGCAATAAATGTATAGTATTCGGATAGACCTTCCCAATAGGCGCCTAAAATGAATATTGTATGCAAAAGTTACGACCTGAGGAATTTGATGTATTAACATACCCAAACAGGGCCCACATGACTTTTGGTGCTTCATCTCCTAAGGTTAGTTTTTTTGTATGTCTAGGGTTTTTGACATTCCTATTTATTGTTAAAATTCATTCAAAGCCTCATTGTAATCATATTGTTGTGAATGAGCACAACTGTCACATATCTTCTTTGAGATAAGCCACCACCATTCTAGCAAGCTTGTTTCTACTGCATTTTATTGTTTCAGCTTATTTCCTTATTGAATAGAAACCAGTTTTATTGTATATATGTTAATTTGTGTTAAGCATCTTTTGATAATAATATGTATTATTTTCTTTTTTCAAATATGTTTCAGATCAGTTCTATCAGAGCGGTCTTCTCCTTGTTGTTCTTAATGCATGTCCCCAACAAGGTAAGGGTACAAAGAATTGGGTCTCAAGCTTGTTTCTCTTAAGGAAAAAATCTCTTGCACGCCCAAACGACCTCTCATGGTAGAAGAAAATAAAGATGACAGGATAGGAAATCCCTTCAAAATGTTGCTCAAGGAATCCCTCACGCAACAAAGGAATGAGATGATGGATATTTTTGCGCAAATCCTTTGGCGGCTACGAGAGGATGGATATTTTTGCGCAAATCCTTATGCATATTCCTCAAACGGAGGTTCCACCCCCTTCAAGGTACAATTGAACTTCGATATTCCTATATTTTAAGGTCAGAAAGATGCATATACAGTAGACAAATGGTTGAATCTACTAGAAGGGTATTTCTGTTTCCATAACTTCTCAAATAGAGAAATTATTACTTTTGTGCTCCTCAAAGTCATCTCCCATCTCAAAGATTGGTGGGAAAATTTATGTGAGTAAAAGGAAACAAAGGAACCCTCATTATTTACAGTCATTTTCACTTGGGAGTCCTTCAAGGATACTATTAAGGAACAATACTACCCTATTGGAAGTTATGATGAGCTGTACATAAAACAGACCATACTGCAGTAGGAAAAATACGAAGAAGTGCCCTAGCTCACAAATATCTTCCATACCTTACACACCATTTTGGGTATCAAATATTATGAGCAACCTATGGTGCTCAAGTATTGCAATGGTCTGCATAGATACATCCATGCCGAAATGGATTTTCTGTACATCTCATCCTTGGGCGTGACCTATCGATATGTCGTGAAAATTGAGCAGAAGCTCAAACAAAAGATGCGACAATTTGGGCTTGGGAACCCATCAAAGAAAAAGCCAGGAAAGGGAGGCCCCAACCCACAGAACAAAGGATAGACAAAATATGAACAACCTCAGGAAAACCTGTCCAGGACACAAGCAAAGAAGGACACCAGAAATCAAAGAAAGATATCAAGAAGTGGCTGAGGTGAAAGCCTTTGAATTAGATGTTGGTTCTGACTCTGATTCAGAACCAGAAAGGGGGAGACCGATCATAGAAGCAAAACCCAGTGCTACTGTTTCTACCACCAAGCTCCAGCCTGGTGAACCAGACAAGCTAGAGGAACGCGATCACCTTTTTCATTCACATATGTGGGTGAAGGGTACCCCACTGCACTTCATCATTAATAGAGGTATCCAAAAGAACCTCATATCCACGAAGTTTTTCAAGCAACTCGCCCTGCCAACAATGTTGCACCCGTAGCCCTACACTATCGAATGGCTCTGCCAAAGAATCGATATTTGCGTCAACCAAAAATGCCTCCTGTCATATGACATCAATCCCTTCAGAGGCTAGGTATTTTGTGATGTTTCCCTGCTTGAAGTTTGTAATGTTATTTTGGGTGAACCATATTTATGGAAACGTCATGATGTATATAATTCTACGCCTCAGAGTGTTATTATTACTTTGAAAAATAAATTTTACAGGATACCCGAGGCAGTCCCACCTGGTGTTATTTCGTTGATATCTCCCAAGAAATGCAGAAAGGTCATCTCTCAGACATGGATGTTTGTCTTCTTCGTAATTTTCTCTCAAAATAAGATAAATATCGCAGCCACATTCAAGGTCTCCATGACCGACTTATCCATAGAACAAAAACAAGTGGATAAGGTCATGGAAGAATACTCAGATATCTTCTCCTCACCTATTAGGGTACCTCTACACTGTCAGGTCAAGCACCCCATCGATTTGACCCCCTACTCATCGCTTCCCAATGGGCCATTCTACTGTCATTCTCTATTAGAGAATGGGGAGATCAAGCGGCAAATCCAAGAACTACTCCACAAGGGGCACATCTTTCCCAACTCATCACCTTGTGGGAGCGCAATTGTGATGGTACAGAACAAAGATGGAACCTCGTGACATTGCATTGATTACCAGTCCTGAATAAAATCACAGTCAGAAACCGGTACCCAATTCCACAAATCGATGACCTCCTTGATCAACTCACAGGGGCCAAATACTTCAGTAAGATTGATCTAAAGTCTGTCTACCACTAAGTACCGATAGAAAAAATAGATGTATGGAAGATCGCCTTCAAGTCAAAGGAATGTATTTTTGAATGGTTTATCATGCCCTTTGGTTTGAAAAATGCTCCAACCAATTTCATGAGGATAATGGAGGATATCCTGTGACCATTCACCAATACTTTTGTAGTGGTGTATCTAGATGACATCCTCATTTACAAAAAGACTTGGGAAAAACACTTGCATCATATTCAACAGGTTTTTCACACCCTGCGGCAGCACCAAATCCATGCCAACTTGGAAAAATTCCTCTTCGGCATGGACAAGGTTCATTACTTGGGCTACATAATTGATTAGCATGGCGTACATGTGGATCCAACCAAAATCCAAGTCATCTATGACTGGATAATCCCAACCACACTCATTGAGCTTTGAATATTCTTGGGCCATGCCAATTTATACTACAGGTTCGTGTTGGGATTCTCCCATATTTCATGGGCCCTCAACCAAGTAACCAAGGGTGGTGGTAAGGGAAAATTTGTGTGGGTCCGGTCCCAACAAAAAGTGTCCGATTATGTGAAGCAACACTTGTGATCAACCCCAATACTTTCACTACAGGACCTACGTCATCCCTTTGATATCAAAACATATGCTTCAAGCTATGTTGTGGGCGCCATTCTCACTCAGCACAGCCAGCATGTGGCCTATCATAGTGAGACACTATCATATGTTGTCCGTAAGTACCCTACTTATGACAAAGAAATGTACTCCATTATGCAAGCTTGCCACCAGTGGATACATTGCAATATTGGGAAGGAGACAATCATCCACACTGACCATAAGCCACTGCAGTTCATGTAGACACAAGGAAAATTGCATAATGACCACCATCAGAAGTGGTCCACCTACTTGCAAAAATTATACCTCAACATAAAGTATAAAACGGGAAGCACCAACCACATCATTTATTTCCTTAGCAGACCTCCTGTCGTGAAACTCACCATGGTGCTAGAATATTGCGGCCATGAGACCTCTAGATGGCCCCAACTCTATGAGACAGGCCCGAACTTCACCACCACCTACCAAATGTTGGGCACAATTGTAGTTGTCATTAATTCCCATCTTCAAGATGTGTTGTTATGTCATCTAACCCATATATGTGTTCCATCAAGGAAGCGAGCGAAGATGATCTGGGAATCCCACTAAAATCGGGTGGAAGGACACTTCGACGTCAAAAACACAGTGTCAATGTTGTAGAAATATTTCTACTGGCCGAAAATTCGACAAGAGGTCGACAAGTATATCAGGTCCTGCACTACCTGCATGATTTCCAAACCATCCACTAAGAAACAGGCCTTGTACACCCCTCTTCTTACTCTTAATAGGCCATGGGAATCCATATCAATGGAATACAAGTCGGGCCTCCCATCCACCAAGAAGGGTAATGAATATGTTTTTGTGGTTGTGGATCACTTTTCTAAGATGACGATTATGGCCTCCTTCAAGAAGAGCATCACAATAGAGGCCACTGCCAAGATCTTCTTTGAACGAGTCTGGGTACATTTTGGAATCCCACAAACCATTGTCTCAGATTGGGACAGTCGATTTATCAATACATTTTGGTCAAGCCTCTGGTCACTGCTAGACACCAAGCTCACCAAATCCGTGACCTTCCACCCCTAGACAGATGGCCAAACTAAGGTCGTAAATCGAATGATCCTCCATATCGTGTGCATGTATAACTCCAAGTACCCATCCACCCATAGGCTAGGGTATGCTACCTTCAATCCCACCCTTGGAATTCTTTCTCTTACATATACCGTTTAAGCTTTAAGGATGCATAAAAGAAAATACTTTAACGGCATGCACAACAATATCCATCAAGCATGCACAGTCTAAAGATTCAATTAAACGATAAGTAAATATACACAATGGAAATACATTCATATACATGTAAATGATACCATAACAAAGAGAAATTATCTTTATGAAATACAAAACCAACTGGATGTAAACCAAGGACTTTCCACCTAACCATAGACACTATTTTTTCAAATCTCAATAGGAGCGTCACCCCCGAGCCAGGGCTATGAATCCATAAGGACGGTTCGAAAGTGTTACTTAAATTCCCAAACCAGTCAACACCTAATCTCTCACATGATTTCAAACTCTCACAACAATCCAAGTACCCAAATATCTTCTACCCAGCTTGCACCACCCGAGCGAATATACCTCCACCCTTCTCTGCCACGTAGTCCCTTAGGCAATCCTTCTCCTTAATTCGGGCTCCAGTGCAACTTGTTCAAAATCTCAATGTTGGAACTCCCAGGACTCACAACTGTGAGGAATGTTTGACATAGGGCAACACATATCAAACATGCAGCCTCAGGTCACAACTTGATCACACCAACAAGCACTACAACCAACTATCCCTTGGCTAATATTGAGTAGTTCAACTCCCTTTCCCCGAGCCAAGATGCAGCTGACAAATGGATAAATGAACGATTAAGTGGGTGCATGGAGGTGCGTGCATCAAATTCCTTGAGGGATAGAATGGTGTGAATGAAAAGGTGAAGGAGAAAATGAGTCAACGACCAACCCCCCCATTAGACCATAGGCAAGTTTAAGTAACTTTGGGGAAATCAAGAACCTCCTCATCTTCCCCAAGAAGATCACGTAGTTGATATCCTCCCTTAGACAAAAAGGGGTAATTAGAATAGGAATAAACACATAGCTCCTTAATCCCCCTCTCTTATGGAATCATATCCCCCTATAACTTTAGTCCTTGTCCATCTAGCAACCAACTGTGTATTTATTATTAATAATGATAAAAATGTTACATGTCTTGGGCACACTGGCCTATTAATAATTGTTTGGGAACTCTGTCCTCCCATCATTGTAACAATACATTATTTAAAATGGGGGTTCAAAACCTGGGGTGTTACATCCCCTCCCCCTTATTTTGGCACTATCCTCAATGCATATACAAAAATAGAGATCAAAATCTCAAATTTATTCAAAAATATGTAGGTACTTTTCCTGCATGGAATCTTCATGCTCCCATGTAGCATCTTTAGGACCGTAGCATGTCCACTGAACTTTTACCATCTCTATAACTCGATTCCGGAGAATTTTGACTTTTTTTTCCAATACCCGCACTAGTTGAACATGAATATCTCCCTCTGTATCTACCTGAGCCAAATGCCAATCAATAACATGGTTAGGATCATGTACATATTTCTTTAGTAACGATACATGAAATACATTATGCACACTCATGGAAGCAGGCAATGCAAGCATGTATGCAATTGGCCCTATTATGTCCAATATTTCAAATGGACCACAGAAGTTGGTTTCCATCTTCGTACAACTACCCAATTTCAAAGAACTTTTCTTGGTCTTCACTTTCAAAAGTACATGCTCCCCTACTATAAACTCTCTAGTTGTCATGTTCTTGTCTGCATAAAATTTTTGTCTATCCCGAGCTTCCTTTAAATTTTGTTTGACCTTGACCACTTGGTCTTCCATGTCCTTGATCAACTCCAGCCCAAGTACCACTCTATATACTGGGTTGTCCTAGCTTACTGGAGTATCCCATATCCTACCATACAAGGCTTCAAAAGAGCTCATTCTCAATGAAGCTTGATACACATTATTATATGCAAACTCAACCAAGTGTAAGTAATCTTCCCACTTAGATGGCTTATCCATCACATACATTCTCAACATGTCTTCAATTCTTTAATTCACTCTCTTTGTTTTCCCATCTGTCTAGGGATGATATGTTGTGCTAAAGTTTAGTTTGGTGCCAAATCCTTTAAATAATCCCCTCTAGAAATTGGAGGTAAACTTTATTCTTTGTTCGAGACAATTGTCCTAGGTAGCCCATGCAGCCTAGCAATTCCCTTCATGAAAACTTCCACAATATTAATCGTTGTATGGGTTGTCTTCATAGGCACAAAATGAGAAGCCTTTGTTAATTTCTCAACCACCACCATGATTGAATCACGTTTCTTATTCGTTCTGGGTAATCCTATGATGAAATCCATGGTGATCAATTCCCATTTCTTCTCTGGAATTGGCAATGGCTGCAACAAACCTGTTGGGTGCCTATGCTCAGCCTTTACCTTCTTACATTCCATACATCAAGCGATGTAATAAAAAACATCCTTCTTCATTCTCAGCCAAACGAACTGGCTTCTTATTTCTGTAATTGTTTTCTAGTAACCAAGTTGTCCAGCATAAGGAACATCATGCATTTCCTTCAGTACAAAATTCCTTAGTTCTCCAGAACTAGGAACATAGATTCTATTTGTATGCATGAGTAATCTGTATTGCTTTATCTCATACTCCTTTATTTTTGGCTGTACATCTCCTTGCTATAAATTTTTGTTTACTTGTAGGCAATGTTGGTCTATAACAAGACCATCTAAAACTCTGCTCTTCAAGTCTGACTGATGCATAATGACAACAATAGCATGCATGAGATGCACTCTTCTACTAAGTGCATTGACAACTTTATTCTCCTTTCCCTTGATATGCTTGATATCGAAGTCACATTCACTTAGAAATTCCAACCATATTGTTTGCCTGGCATTCATGGTCAGTTGTTCAAACATATACTTCATGCCAATGTGGTCTGTCCTTAATTCAAATTTCTTCCCGATGAGATAATGCCTCCACATCCTCAAGGCATGAACAATGGAAACAAGTTCCAAGTCATGGGTGGCATAGTTCCTCTCATGTTCCTTAATCTTTCTGGACTCATATCCAATGACATGTCCATTTTTCATGAGGACTCCCCCAAGTCCTTCCTTACATGCGTCTGTACATACCAAAAAAAATTCATTTGGGTAAATAATCTTTAACACAGGTGCACTAGTAAGTAATTCCTTCAACATATTAAAATTCTTTTCAGACTTGAGTGTCCATTCAAATTTAGTTTCCTTCTTTTGCAAATAAGTGATGGGATAATAAATCTTAGAGAACCCTACTATGAACCTTCTATAGTAGCCAACTAATCCCAAAAAATATCTGACGTCTGACACATTTATGGGTGTTGGCCATCCTCTAATGGCTTCGATCTTCTCTAGATCTACTGATATGCCCTACTCTGAAATATTGTGTCCCAAGTAATGGATCTGCTTTTGATGAAAATAACACTTACTCAACTTGGCATACAACTGATGTTCTCTTAGTACTTGCAATACCAGTCTTAAGTGATGTTCATGCTCCTTTTCAGACTTAGAATAGATAAGTATGCCATCCAAGAATACTATGAAAAACTTATCCAAATAATTCCTGAATTTGCCATTCATTAAGCACACGAAGACAACTAGTGCATTGGTCAGTCCAAATGGAACCACTACAAATTCACAATGCCCATACCTAGTCCTAAAGGTTTTCTTATGAATGCATTATGCCTTGATTCTTACATGATAGTATCCTGCCCTCAGGTCAATATTTCAAAATATATTTTCTCCTCTTAGCTGATCAAAGAGGCCATCAATTCGAGGTAGAGAATACTTGTTCTTTATAGTGTACTTGTTCATATTTCAGAATTCAATACACAACCTCAAGGTTCCATCCTTCTTTTTGACAAAAAAGTACTCGTGCTCCCTAGGGTGAAACACTTGGACGTATGTACCCTTTCTTCAACAATTCTTCCAAATGCATTTGTAATTCTTTTAACTCTGGTGTGCTCATTTTGTAAAGTGTTTTTTACACTGGGGCAACTCCTGGCACTAAATCAATTGAGAAATCTATCTCCCTTCTTGGTGGCAATGAAGGGTATTTCTTGGAATACATCTTCAAATTCTTGTAGTACCGAGAAATCTTCAAGGCTTGGCCCTTTTGTATTATCTAACTCTTTCACATGAGTTGCATACAATTGACATCCTTTCCTAAAACATATTTTTAGCTGTAAGGATGAAATCTCCCTTATAGAGATGGTTCTGGGAACTCCTTTCACAGTGCTCTGTTCTCCATTTTCATCAAGACGTGTAAATTTCTTGTTATGAAAATCTAGGACAGCATGATGGTTGTCCAACCAATCCATTCCAATCAAAATATCATAAGACCCCAATGGTATGATATTTAGATCAATACTATTATTCACTCCATTAGGACTTATTGAACAACTTCTAACCATATCATGAATTCTTCTTTTGGTCCCAGTGGCTAACTGAACCAAACTTGTTTTTTCAAGTTTACTTTTCTCCAAATGTAATTTATCGACTATCTTAGGATCAATCTTCACATGATTTTCTCCTAAATCAATCAAAATAACAATAGGTTGATTTATGATCTTACCTTCCACCTCAATCATATTGGATTGGTACTCTTCTTGTTGATCATCTAAAGTTGCATAGATTCTTCCCATATCTTCGACTGTTGTAGCCTCTTGGATGTTGTGCACAATATTCACTCTGTCCTTTCTGTGTGAGAAATCCTTGTACAAGTGATTTTCCTTACATCTCCAACATTGGATTGGTGGTATTCCCCATTTTCCCAAGGAATATTCTTTCTTGAAATCCCCCTTAGCACACTGATCTTGATGATTTCTATTAGGATCATTCCTATTGAAGGGAGGTTTGAATCCTTTCCTCCTCTGATTGGACTTCGCATTTTTCTTGTCCTTCCAATATTTCTGTAGGGATTCTCTTCCTTGGCCTTTCTCATACAGGTATTTAGCCTTCCTGATAGCTTCAATCAAGGTATTGGGCTCATCATATTTGATCTTTTCCTTATAAAAGTTTTCCAGTCCACTCAGAAATATCTGTATTTTTACTTTCTCATCACTAATGAACCTGACATACTTTAAAAATCCCAAGAACTTCTTCTCATACTCTACCATAGTCATTCTTCCCAACTTGAGTTCAAATAACTCCTGCATTTTCTTTTCATGGAAATCCTCTGAGAGATACTCCTTCTGGAAGTACTTCTTGAACTTCTTCCAAGTGATCCTACTTTCATTAATGTGTTCCACTTGCTTCAGTTGCTCCCACCACATTGCATCTTTCCTTTGTAAATGGTAGGTGGAAATCCTGGCTTCCAGGTTTGATGAATAGTTACGCAATTGAAAATATATCTTGAGCCCAAGAAACCATGCTTCGAAATAATCTTCCCTTTATCTTTCACCATTGAAGGAAGGTGGCTTGAGCTTCGTCAACTCTCCTTGCAAACTATCTATCTCTTGTTTCCTTCTTTGGTGTCTAAAAGGAGACACCTATGGACTTCTTACAGGATCTTTCGATGCATAAACCATTCTTTCTGCATAAGGAGGTGAGTGGTGTCCATGATCGTCTCTAGCACTTCTGGAATAACCAACTCTTCCACGAACATTCATTTCTTCCTCTTGTCTTTAGTTTGATCCCTTATTCATTTGTCTCTACAACTGATTTAATCTCTGCAACACTCGATCATTTATCTAAATATTCTCTCTCATCAGTCTCTCGTTGTCTTCTTTGTAGATCTGTACTTTCATATTCAAGCTTCTTACCATTTCTATTAATGTTTCCTTCTCTCCTTTTCCCTTGCATCCATTGGACTCTATCTTTGCATTACCAACTCTGGTACTCTAGCCTTTAGCCTCTTTATCATGACTGGAGGCTCCCTCGCTTTCTTCCATTTCCTCAATACGCATCCTGAGTTGATGTTCTTAATCCCCTTAATTCTACAAAATGTGCAAGCGACCATTTTGTTAGAATTATGCATATGATAAAAAAAATTGTGAAACCATGTTACAGGTCTCTTTCATCTTTTTTTTTTTATGCAGATCATATCCCCATTCTCTGAAAATAACAGTGTCTTGTTATCCTTGGCCAACACACAATCTCATCTTGTGTAGGTACTTCCTTCAAACCACCTTCTTAGGTGGCCATGGTTAGAAACTGCGGCTAAATCCTTCCTTACCATTTTTCGGTCTTGAAGACAACCAATTCGGCCCTTAGAGATCCTTCCCTCAACTCTCAATCTGCATATGACCATGGCCATGACCCTATGCTTAGCTAAAAAAGTGCTTGCCTAGAGTTTCGGGACTTCAAAACTTTCAGGCAGGACCGGATCAACGGTCCTCGTCCTCATCCTCTTTCACAATCGATGACCGAGATCCACTTCAGGACTTTGCGCTTTAGGAGTCTCATATTTCCTCTCTTACCTCCTCCCGGAACTCTTTTACTCAGATTTCATGATCTTCCAATGATTGTCCTCCCACATATCAACAATTTTGAATTGCTTCGGCTCTTCAGGCTTCGGAAGTTTAAAACTTTCCTCCTGCACTTTCTCCCGGAGTGCTTTCACCCAAAGTCGATGATCCTTCGACATGTGTCTTTTGGAATCAACGGTCGATATGTACTCCAGACTTCGGGCCTTCAGGATTTTTTGACCCAAAGAAACCTGTCACATCTTTCCCCTCTAGAATGCCTAGTCTTCAGAATGCACGATCTTTCGCCACGTGGTGAAATAATGGAAGTGGACATGTGGCCAATCAAGTGAGTGACACATGTCACGTTCTATCTGACCTTTCATTACTCCAAATGCTCAAAACTTACTAACACACGCCACACATTCCATGTGTGCATGTCATCCCAAGTGACATCCACAAGCCACGTCAATTCAAAAATTTTGGGGTCCACATCACCTTCTAGTGATGTCATTGTGCCTCATCACTTAGGCTCTTTGGGCTTCGGGACTACGAGAGTTTCCATGCTAGAACACTTCCAATTCTCTTGAACTCCACATTCCCAAACTGGCCAATATGTCACCATGTGTCCTCCTGGATTGGACGACTAAGATTCACTTTGGGTCTTCATCGAGATTCCGCAGATCTACACCGTGTGTGCTCCTTAATCTGACGGCTAAGATTTCTTCGGGTCTTCGGACTTCGAAAATCTCAAATTTAAAAACTTATATGGCCCCACTGGATTTTCTTCGAAGCCATGGATATGGTGACGCATGGATATTGGAAGATTAATGGCTGATATCCTCTCAAATGATCGGACGATCGATATTTACTTCAGCTCTCTCGCTCTTCAGGCTTTGGGAGTCTCAAATCTCAACAGAAAACCTGTCGAACAGATTCCTCCGGAGTTATTAATATGCTGACACGTAACCTCTTGGTGATTGATGGTCATGATCTACTTCAGATGATCCAATAGTTGATGTTTACTTTGGGTCTATGTAGGGACCAGAAATTAACAAGCGTAATAAAATTTATACAACTACACATAAAATTTCAAACATAGAATTTCAATTTCAAGCATAGAATTTCTTTCAGTGCGTAAATAATTCATTTAGCTTCATATAAGCATATAATATTTCATATAAACATATAATATTCAGTAGAATTTAAAATTTATCTACAGGATGAAAATAACTCAGCAAATTCATAAATAAAATACCTGCTTCTAATGCTAATTCCCACTGATATGGTTGTCCTTTCCCTGCTTCCTTGCCCACCTAATGCACTGACCAAACTTTTCCCAAACCGACTAACCACCTAGCCAGCTAGGAGCAGCCTGTCCGGCTCCCTAGCTCCGGGATACCCAAAGGAATCCTGGCCCCCATGCCCAAAACCCC
>JZKD02S2206496.1:280246-299161 GCA_000966675.3 Picea glauca | reverse complement strand
TGCTCCCCTACCTCGATTCCCTCGAGTCCTAACCATCCTATATGATTTAACTTGCATCAACCAAAGTTGTCAGGGTGAGTTCCAGGACGTTTCGAATTGGTGCTACTTAAACTAGAAAACAAGGTTAGGCGTAAGTTTCTTTTACTTATCTGTAAATAGACATTACTTTCTTTAGGGGATTGGCTAGGTTAGGGTTAAAGCGTCTAAGCTTTATTTCTTTGCCTAAGAAAACTATTGACTCCTTCTCCTGGTAGTTACGTTGGCACTATACCCCACTCACTAATTCTTCTAACTTACTCTCCTAGCGCGCATGAAGCCTCCTCCCGCTTATCTTGTTCTAAGTCCTTATACTTTGCGTTTACAACTAAATAAGGTGGCTTCCCTCCTAATGTCAATGAAATGAGTCTAAGGTTATCCTTCGATGCTTGACTCATGATATTTCCTTGGCACGTTGTACATATGCGTTGAATTGAGTGTCTTGGTGGTTGCAGGTGCGAGTCTTGAGAATTGTAGAGTGGCTTTCAGGGATTGTAGCTTAGTGCTTGGCTTTGAATGGTGGAATGGAATGGAAGGGCTCGGCGATTGGCTCAATGAGTTGTGTATAAGGTCTTGTGAGCTTGACGCTTGGATAATCGAAGATTATTCTTCAGGGTAGTACCTTGCTACTATTGATAATTAAATTATTTATATGTGAATTTATTTTGTAAAAGTGATATGTGTGGCGCATTGGTGTTTGGTCATTTCTTAAGGCTTGGGCTTGGTGGGTGGTCGTGGGTTCAAAACCCATATCACCCCCTTAAGTAACATTTTTTTATTTATAAATATTTAGTTTTAATTAATTAATTTAAATTTTGAAATCCCTAATTTAAAATAAAACCTAATTTATTTAATTTATCTAAACTATAGAATTGTTTATTATATATATATTTTTTGGATATAAGAATTTAATTTTTTATTTATTTTTTGATGAATAAATGAAATAGATAAATATATAAAAACTTACCTCGCAGGCCTAGACCTCGCATGCGATCCACGTGTTGCTCCTTATTTCCAAAAAATAATAAAAAAAGGTTCTCATTTAAACCCTAAACGCCACCATTCCTTTCTCATTTGCTCGGCCATCTGGTGCTTTTGTAGGGAGAGGTTGAAGGAGGGAGTTTAGGCATGGCCAAGGGTTCGGTTCCTCCCTCAGCCTTGGTCGATGAGCTATGGCTCTCTCTCTCTCTATGGGTGTGGAGCCATGGGTTCTCCTGGGCGCGACTCTGTGCTGGATTGTATATTATTTTTATAGCATATATATATATATATATATATATATATATATATATATTGCCCATTTAATTTATTTGCAAAGTTTTATACCCAGTTTTTTTTTTTAATCTTTCAAGAGCCCAAGGCTATCATATGTGTTTGGTGCTGGTGCTTGGGTGCTTGTTTTTTTTTTTTGGTTCTGGACTATTCTGGACTGTTCTTGATTGACTATTTGGCTTGTTTGAATAGGCACTTGTGTTGGCTTGTAGTTTGATATGTGATGTGTCTTAGTGTTAGTGATCAACACTGGTGCATTGGCTTGACTTGTGTTGTGGCTGGGCGCTGGTGTGCCTATGGGGAGGTCCGAGGTTCGAACCCCACGGACTCAATAAAACTTGGCACATGCTATCCAACGGACGTGCTATGCCTGGTGCTCATTTGTTTTTTAAAACGGGGTTTGTGCGCTGGCTTTGGCTCCTACATTTGTTCTAAAGTCAAAAAGGTCATATGTAATCTCCTGCTCTTTTCGACAGATTGCGCTTGTATAAGTGGAAGTTCCACTGGATCTGCTATTGGATAGGGTCGAGGCAACACAAGAAGAATGTGTTTTGAACTTCACATCCTCTCCCATGTTTTTTTTTTTTCATGATGCTTGTTTTGCTGCTTTATGTTTTTTTTTTGCTGTTGTGTTACAACTGTTCTTAAGGTTGTTTTAATGAGCCTTTCTCTATTTCGTTTGATTGTTCTATACGAAAATAATAGGATTCCTCTTTGCGATGCCAAAGAAGCATTAGATGAAAGTCGCACCTTGCTCTAATTTCCATCTGTAAGTTCATTGGATTCTGTAGGGTATGGTTTTTAGATTATATGACCCTGGTTAATCGATTAGCACGACTGCTTGGTCTTCATGAGATCAGTGCCATGTCTTATGATTTGTTATTTACAGAAGTTGGCATTTGAAATTCTGGATAATTTAGAGGGGATGTCACCAGGCATACTATGCAAGCATGACAACATTTGCATATTGTTGGTGGTTATTAGAGGGAGTATTATTTCAATTATATGGTCTCATTGATGCAGGTTTATCTTCTGGTTTTGAGTGGTTGAGGTATGATTTGTATCTAAGGCATGCTGAGGTGTGGGGGTCAAGTCTCACTGAGTGCATAATCGAAATGCAGCTACTGCGGGTGATTTGGTAGATGGTTGTTTGCAACCGATATTCCAACATATCTTGGAGTAATTCTATTGTTGCGTAATGCACTTCCTTTTGGGTTACTTGTGGGCTCATCCCCTCATGTTTTGGCACTTGGGATTCGTGCTTAAACTTGTGTTGTATGTATGGTTTGGCGTTGTAGACTCAGGTTGATAAGAAGAGACTCGACCTTATCTTGATAAAAAGAGATTAGTCTCTTGTGGGCTCCTCCTCCATTTAGTTGGGCGCTTTGGGCGTTGAGTCTCGACTTTAGTGTGTTTTGTTGTTGTCGGGTGCTTAGATGATAGCTCAGAGACTTGTATTGAGTGATTAGTCGACTTGATAATTGGAGGTTAAGTGGTCAAGTGGAAGAACATGAATTATTGCTTCAAAAGAAGAGGACGTTCTTGTGGCTGTAGAGGAGAGCTATTCTGGCAACTACGTTGTTGTCTTTGATCGACTGGATGGATCCTCAAACATTGATGCAGTTGTCTCCACAGGATCTATTTTTGGAATTTACAATCCTAATGACGAGTGCATCATTGACAGTGATGATAATAATGAGGTACATCGTTTTTAAATCTTCCACCGAGGAAGGAAGGAATCCCCTCTAACTTTTGTTTGTATTCACCAAGGTCTCAAATAGAATGGAATTGATGAAAAGTCTGTTATGGATCAAGGTTTGAATCAAATCAAATTGGTCTGAGTGGGTGGGTGTTAGCAGCTACATCATAATTTTTTTCTTTTGATTTAATTCCAAACTGGTTGTTGAATTGAATTGAATTGGACATTTTTCTAATTGGAGATTAGGCCTTATGGCCAATAATTTTTTTTTTCTATTATTACTCCTTATTGTCATATTTTTGTTTATTTTCCGCTAATTATTTATATTCTTCTTATTCTTATTATTGAATGTAATTGTCTTCTAACTTCTTTTGCTTTCTCTATTATTTACCTTTGTATTTTCATGAGTAAGGATGTGCTGATAAAAATTTGAAGGCTTTCTCTAATCTATATTAGCTTGCTATTGTAATCCTTAATTGAGGAATATAGAGTAATCTTGGTTCCCCCCACATTTGTATAGGGTCTTACTCAACTGACATAATATCTAAAGTATTGTTGTTTGTCAAGAGTTAGTATGCTCTTAGAACTTGTCTGTTGTTTTGTTCTTGATCTAGATAGTGTAGGGTGCACTGAGTCATGCATATGTTATGTGGTTGCCATATTCTTATTACAGCTGTGTTTTCCTTCATCTGTGATTTGGTCATGAAAGTTTCTTCTAAACCCTGCATGTTTTCTACTTGACTTTTCTTAAGTGGGATTTCATGCATACTAACTTCTACAATCCCCTGTTTCTCTTTTCTTCTTGTGTTCCAGTTATGGAGAGCCACATCTCCATACTAATTCAATTTCTAGCTTTGTATGCAGCTCACATGGAGTGGGTTGGATATTTTCCTTCTTACAAGTGGTTAGGTGGGTAGGTGGGTAGGCCCCTAAGGCTCCAGATTATGAAATACAACTCTGATACCATGTGTAGGGACCAGAAATTAACAAGCCTAATAAAATTCATACAACTACACATAAAATTTCAAACATAGAATTTGAATTTCAAACATAGAATTTGAATTTCAAACATAAAATTTCTTTCAGTGCATAAATAATTCATTTAGCTTCATATAAGCATATAATATTCAGCAGAATTTAAAATTTATCTATGGCATGAAAATAACTCAGCAAATTCATAAATAAAATACTTGCTTCTGATGTTAATTCCCACTGATATGGTTGTCCTTTCCCTGCTTCCTTGCCCACCTGATGCACTGACCAAACTCTGCCCAAACCGACTAACCACCCAGCCAGCTAGGAGCATCCTGTCTGGCTCCCTAGATCTAGGATACCCAAAGGAATCTTGGCCCCCGTGCCCAAAACCCCCAGCAACCCGGTGCCCCATGCGATGGTTCACCAAAAACCCCCAAAATCAAACTCCTCCAACTAGACAATATGCCATAGAACTATATGCCACAGAAAATACAGTGCCCCCCCAAAATGCTTCCTTCTCTAGAATAATCATCCCCCCTTATTTCCTGTAGGACTCTTCCATCATATCCCCCCTTCACCGACTCTCCTCCCCTTCATTAATTTCCTTATCTCCTCCTTTATTACCTTATCCCCTTCATGATTATCTTATCCCCTCCTTTAGTATCTTATCCTTAATTTAATGCTTCATTTCCCCCCTACATACGTAAAGTATTTAATAAAATAAATTAAAATTATTAAGCCCCTTTAATTCATTACACAACCTTTAATGAGTCAATTAATTAATTAATTAATCATCGACAGATATGAACAATTAATTAATAAATAAATAATTAATTAATATTATTAAGAAATAATTATTTTTTAGCTAAACATATTAGGACAGTCAGATTATCTAATTAATTATAATTAATAATCCCTATGCATCTATTTAACCAGGGTTGTTACAGTATCCATCTATCTGGGCTTCGGGAGTTTCACCTCTCAACTTCTCCTCACTCTCTCTTTCCCTAAGTGATTTCACCCAGAGTACACATTCGGTTGACGCTTGTCCTCCTATGGATCGACGGTACCCAACTACTTTGGCTATTCATAGTTTCGATGTTCAATCCCTAACCTGTCACATCACTACATGCCTTTCAATTTGTGGGGGCATGTATCAGTGGTTTGGAGTAACCCTCTTTTCACCCCACAATTCTCATGATGTTGACACGTAACCCCTTGGCGAAACCGTGGTTTGGATTGCAAAACCACCTTGGGAAATTATCTCCCGTGCAAATCAGTTCCCCACAATGCCTCTTGTTCGTTTATCTCACTCTCCCATGGGATCCGATGGTTGTGACCTTAACCCTTGCTTCCTTTTCATCGAACTACCCTTGTTCACTTGTCCTCTTATCCAACAATCCTGGATCTCTCCTGCTCCTACAGTGGTGATTGCTCCTGAATTCGAATGGGACGGTCAAAATCCTTAGAACCTCTTACATGGGTCTTTGACGTTCTATCTCCCACAGAGATTCTACAACGCCATTCCTCTTGAGATTTTTAGCTCCACAGTCATAGTTTGATCTTGACCCCAAGACTCTGACTGACAGACCTGGCCCATACTGGCCCGGTGTTTCAGCTAGCAGCTCTGATACCAAACTGTAACATACCTAGCCACCCACATGCCAAGGTACGCTACCTTCAAGCTCAACCTTGTAATACTTTCTCTTACATATACCTTTTAAGATTTAAGGATGCATAAAAGAAAATACTTTTACGACATGCATAGCAATATCCAACAATCATGCATAGTATAAAGATTCAATTAAACGATAATTAAACATACACCATAAATACATTCATATACATGTAAATGATACAGTAACAAAGAGCACTTATCTTTACGAGATACGACACCAATTGGGTGCAGACCAAGGACATTCCACCCAACCGTAGACAATACTGTTTGAAATCTCAACATGAGCATCACCCCCGAGCCAGGGATATGAATCCACAAGGACTGTTCCAAAGTGTTACTTGGCTTCCCAAACCAGTCAGCACCCAAGATCTCACAGGATTCCGATCTCTCACAACAATCCAAGTACCCATCTCTCTTCTACCCAGCTTGCACCACCCAAGAGAATGGACCTCCACCCTTCTCTGCCACGCAGTCCCTTAGGCACTCCATCTCCTTAATTTGGGTTCTAGCACAACTGGTCCAGAATCTCAATGATGGAACTCTCAGGACTCGCAGCTCTGAGAAACAATGAACACATGCCAATGCATCTTAGACATTCAGCCTCAGGTGGCGACTGGATCACACTAGCGACCACTACAATCACCTATCCCATGGATAAACTTCAACATTTTGAATCCCTTTCCCCAAGCCAAGATGCAGATGATGGATGGATCAATGAACGGGTAAGTGGGTGCATGGAGGTGTGTTCATGAAATTTCATGAGGGATATAATGGTGTGAATGAAAAAGTGAAGGAGAAAATGATCCAACGACCAACCCCCCCATTAGACAAGAGGTGGGTTTAAGTAACTTCATGGGGAAATTAAGAACCTCTTGGCCTTCCCCAAGAAGCTCACATAATCGATCCCCTCCCTTATACAAAAAGAGGTAATTAGAATAGGAATAAACACTTAGCCCCTCAAGCCCCCTCTCTTGTGGAATCATGGCCCCCTATAATTCTAGTCCTTTTCCATCTAGTAGCCAACCGTGTAATTATTATTAATAATGATAGAAACATTACATGTCTTTGGCACACTGGCCTTTTAATAATTTTTTGGGCACTTTGGCCTCCCAGCATTGTAACAATACATTATTTAAACTGGGGGTTCAAAACCTAGGGTGTAGAAAGACACTAAGAAACATGGCTTGTACACCCCTCTTCTTACTCCTAACAGGCCATTGGAATCCATCTCAATGGACTACAAGTTGGGCCTCCCATCCACCAAGTGGGCCAATGAATATGATTTTGTGGTTGTGGATCTCTTTTCTAAGATGGCGATTTTGGCCACCTTCAAGAAGAGCATCATAGGAGAGGCCACTGCCAAGATATTATTTGAACGAGTCTGGGTACATTTTGGAATCCCAAAAACCATTGTCACATATCAGGATAGTCAATTTCTAATCCCATTTTGGTCAAGCCTCTAGTCATTGCTGGACATCAAGCTCACCAAATCCATGGCCTTCCACCCCCAGACAGATGGCCAAAACGAGGCCAGAAATCGAATGATCTTGCATATCGTGTGCATGTATAACTCCAAGAACCCTCTCGCATGGGATGAGCATCTTCACTACATTCAACATAGCTACAACCGATTCATTCATATCTCAACCGAAAACAACCCCTTTCAGGTGGGGTTGGGATTCCAACCATTGGGTCCCATAGATGTTGCACTACCCCTTTCGGTCACCTCGGATGACTGATCTCTTGGTCCAACTAAAGTTGACAAATCCACCTGGTTTATTGAGCGAATCCATCACATCCACCAATAGGTTCAGGATATCCTACAAAATTCCAATGACAAGTACATGTAGCGCCACGATCAACACCGAGTACCACATAAGTTTCAGGTGGGTGAACAATTTTGGTTGCACTTGCAGAAATAGAGCCTTAAAAAACCCTATCAAAATCTTCAACGACTTTGTTATGGGTCATACATAATCACCAAGGTTGTGGGTGATAATTTTTGTGTGCTCAACATTCCTCCATTCCTTGGCTTGCACTTGGTGTTCAACGTGGATATCCTTCGACTGTTATTGGACACCTCAGAGATAGAAAAAAAAATAACACCAAAAGAGATCAATGAATACTACACACAACAAGAATCCAGTGATCATATTGTGGAAAAACAGATGAAGGGAACTCGCCAACAAAGGATACAGCTTTATCGAGTTGTCAAAGTAGGGTAGCTCCTGCACCAAGGCAAGTGGCTCACAAGGGGCCAAATTCAGTAGAAATTTCCTCATCTGATGGGGGAAATCAATGCAATGGAGATCATTTCTTACTAAGGGGGGAGTATTCATCCATATGGATGTTGGTGGCCTCCCACCTATTCCAACTGGATCATTTTGGCAGTTTTCTAGTTTCATGGGTTTTTCCCTAGTTTCGGGTCCCTGACTTGCAAGGTCATTTTCAGGCCCTAAACAACATTTTTTAGGGCTCGCCACAGTCAGAGTGACCTTTGATATATAGAAACAAAATGTGTATTCCTTGGATAGACCTTTTCAATGGGATATCACGCGCCTAAAACAAAGATTACATGCAAAAGTTATGACCTCAGAAAGTTGAAGTACTAACTTACCCAAATGGGTCCCACATGACTTTTGGTGCTTCATCTCCTAGGGTTAGGTTTTTTGGATGTCTAGGTTTTTTCACATTCATTTTTATTGTAAAAAGGCCATCATAGCCTCATTTTAATCATCTTCTTCTAAATGAGTGTATTTGTCACATCTCTTCTCAAGGATAAGCTGGCACCATTGTAGCAAGCTTGTTTTCACTGCATTTTATTGTTTTAGCTTATTTCCTTATTGAATAGAAACCAATTTTACTGTATATATGTTATTTTGTGTTAATTATATTTTGATAATAATCTATATTCATTTTGTTATGAAAATATATTCCGGATCATTGACATATTGGTAGCATTATAGATGAGATGGCCAATTTTGGCCTTCCATAGATTACTATTGGGATGCTTAGGATTGGCTACTTGGATGAGGGGTCTCCTAAGGAGTTGACCAGGTTTATGCAGCTTATGATTGATTGGGTAATTTCCATGTATTCTTGCATTAAACCTTTTCAGACTAGTGTTATGAGTAGAGAGTGATTTGCATCATCTAGACTAGTTTGTGAATGTTACAGGAAGATCCAAAAGTCAACTAGATGGAGTAGATTCATAGAAAATGTATGGGGAGATACGGGGGACCACACAATTGGTCAATTGATTAGGTAGGGGGACATTCATCCCACAATATTGATGCGAGCATTGGCCATTTCTGGGCAAGAGTGGGAGAGTCTGTTTTCGTACTACATCATATGTTTACCAAGGGTGTATTGGGAAGAGAGTATGTATGCAATGATTGACCTTTTCACTTTCTTTCCAACAATATATTCATAATATGGGGAAGAAAAGGTGATAGATATATCTAGTCAAGATATGTATAGAGTCCATGAGAAGTCCAGATTCATTTTCAATGAGAGGGACAAAATTCCTTTATCGACATTGAATATCGAGTATGGAAGTGCATTTGTAGGTCATGACTTCACCTAGATGCCTATGCAGGATATTATTCATGGTACTATATTTATCCCTTATAAGTATTTCAGGGGGGATTACCATGGGAGGAATTGGTAGAATAGGCATGGTGGTGGGACAATTATGATCATAGTGACACAACATCGTCATGGTGGTTCCTTTCTAAGATTATCTTGGGAATGCAAAATTTCAATATTAGATGGTTCAACAAATGACACAAAGGAAAGATCCAATTTTTGTTTCATTAGATTGGGTCCCTAGTAAGTTAATTCCTTAAGAGGTTGATTGAGTTGTAGAAAAACTGATTTTCTCTACTTAGTGGTAGTATTCAAGAGGCCTCTTATGTTCATACCTTCCTAGATCATGCGTTGAGTAGTGGATGCTTCACATCTCCAAGGTTGGTTTGGGACCGTGGTATCATTCTTCGGTTTAGTATATCTTATTAGTTGGAGCGCTAGGTCATGATGGCATTTCTTTAGGACATGCAATATTTTGGAAGGGAGGACTATAATGTTCCTAGTTTTATATCCCCCTACTCTACAATCAAAGGTGAATTTGTGAGTTTATGTCATCCTGACCAAAGGAGTAAAATGAGGTTAAAAATGAGCTAGGGTAATTTTGACATGTTATATGGGGACTAGTCTAGTCCATTCACTATATTTCATCGTTAGGATCATTTCCACATAGTTCTTTCTTAGATCCATGGAATTATGACAATTTCAACAATTTTGGGTTATTATTGAGCATAATTTAATTTAATATAGAAAGGGTAGTATTTGAATCATATTATATGAGGGGATACCTTCGTGTAATATCTTGTTGCAACCAGGACAAAATGATCTAAATCTTGGGATAATGATAAAGGGTCTTCTGACATCCAGGAGTGTCTCATAATCCAATTAATTATTTTTTTTGCAAAAAAGGGTTTAAAAAGGTGCATAAAGTAATTTTGATCTTCATGTGGATTCGGTAAAAGAGAGGAAATACATAGAAGGGGTTATAAGAATTATAAAGTAAGGTTATCACTTCACCTTCGTCCTTATGATTTTATCTCTAATTTGGAGTGTTCTTATAGCCAAGGTTTTAGTTGTTTTCGAAAAACCCTTCCACTTTTGGTTTGGTTTCAGTGGTAAAATATCCAACCTAGACAAATGAGAGGGGAATACATCGAGTATTTCCATTAGAGATTCATCTCTAATTTTTCTTCAGTCTATTAGTAGATCCATTTGATTGGGAGGATTGTGGGCTTTCTTGGAGAGACAGATTATTTTTTTCAGTGATCATGAAGGATTTTGGCACATTGGGAGTCTGAGAGGGTTTATTAAGGGTTAAAATAATTATTTGCATAACCAAGAGGATACGTGAAGGTTACATAGGTAGGAAATGGATTAAAGAGGAATCTATAGGTTGCAACGAACTAAAGAGGAAGCCACGAGTTGCTTGGGAAAGGTCATGGGAAAAGAAGGACCACATGAATATTGTGAGGAAGTCGAGCCCTCATTTCTATAGGATGTGAGGAAGAGAGAGTTTGTGTCAGTCCATTTTAGTGTTGATCCCCATCTTTGACAATTCTTACGAGTAGAGGAAGCATTGCAGGGTGCTTTAGATATATCGTGAGCGCCCTAGGATAGGTCGCGAGGTATAGGAAATGACATGAGGTATTTTATAGTTTGAGGAGAAGAGGAGGAGATCCGTGGGCTCTTGGAAACTAAGAAACGAAGTGATAGAGAAGGGTCAAGTGCCTGATCTAAATTATTTTGAGCACGAAATGAGAGTGGAGATATAATAAATAAATATACCAAGATATTGCAAGAGGTCCAATCATATAAAAGATATATATCAGATATATATAACAAAAGGAACATATATATAGTAATACACAATTTCTATTAAGGAGTGAAATGTATATAATTGTAAAATTATAGAGTGAAAGACTCTCTAGAATGGTAGCATCTTATCTCTGAGAAGAGATGTGATGGCTATGCTCATTTGCAAGAAGGTCATTACAATGAGGCTCAAAAGGTATTTTTAACATAAATGGAAAACCCTAAACATTAAAAATCCTATCCCCCAAAAGATGAAAATCCAAAAGGTTTGTAGCCCCAATGTGAAGATGAAGCATCGAAAGTCATATGGGCCTCGATTGGGTAAGTTGTTACAACAACTTCAATGGGTCGTAACTTTTTCATACGATCTTTGTTTTAGGTGCATGATAGCCCATTGGACAGGTCTAACTGAGGACTACACATTATTTCATCAAAATTTAACTCCATCTATAGTTTGACCATGGAAATCCCTAAAAACGTTGTTTAGGGCCTCAAAATGGACCTAGAAGTTTAGGACTAAAAAATGTACGAAATGAATACCAATGATGAAAGTTGCATGTGAGATAGTTGGAATAGGTGGGTGGCCATCGATATCCATATGGATCAATCCTTCCTCCTCAGGAATCAATGGTGTCCATTGCATTGAGGTATTGTTGGAGTCTGGAGATGGGACAATTGTTTTTGAATCTGAACCATGGTGAACCAATTGCCTTGATGGAAACGTTGTGTTTCACGGCTTGTGGAAGATTGTCACAAAACTGATGTTGTAGGGGTTGGTCCTTTTTAACCAGTCTGACTGTATGCGATGACTATGTGCAGAAGGAATCTTTGGGTTTTGCTTTAGTTTTTACAACCTACTTTTGCTATATAGAGAGGGTTTGAATCGAGTCCATAGTGGTCACAGTGTCCTTATGTTCACATCCTTCCCGAATCATGAATAAGATAAAAAATTTCATATGAGAGACAACTTTGTTTCATTGTTGTGCCAAAACAATAGCCGTAACTACCTCTCGTATTAGGTAGAGATGATCCCCAAGAGTAACAATGACATTATGGGGTCGAGACTCATAAACAACATGGCACTTCCACATATATCATTGGCCCAAAAGAACATCACAGACATATAATGGGGAAACATCAAATAATATCTAATCCTTGAAGGGGATGATGTCATAGCATAGAAAACACTATTGGTTGACATGGAGATCTCATCCCTGGAAAAGCCACTTGATTATGTATGGCTATAGTTGGGGTGTTGTTGGAAATCCTAGTTTTTTGAAGTTCTTTGTTGAGATGAGGTTATTTTGGATTCTTCTATCAAGAATGAAATGAAATGAGATCCCCTTCACCCACATCTCTGAATGGAAGAGGTGTTCCCCCTCTTCAAGATCTATCAGTTCTTTTGGTTGGATTGTTGTGGTTACGATAGTGGTAGTGGGGTCTCTGTCTATGATATATCTCCTTCCATTATTTTCTGAGTCATATTCTGAATCTGGGTTCGAATCTTTGTCTTTAATTGCGGCTACCAATTACTATTTCAAGCGATATTCATCGGTGTTGTGCCAAAGGATTTTGTGGAAATTGTACCACTTTCCAGTGTCCTTATTTTTCTTTCCCTTACCCTTATTTTTTGTGTCTTGGAATCGTTTTCAACAGGCTATTTGTTAGGTCCATCTTTATCATAATTTGGTTGTTGCAAATTTGCAGACCCAAACTCCCACTTGTTCTAGTGCTTATGTTTCTTCTTGATTTTGACATCATATCGATTAGCATATCCCAGTGATGAGATGTTCAAAACCTCCATTTTAGTTTGGATGTACCTTTGTAGAGCCCCACGATATTTTAGAACCAAATTTTGCTCAGAATCATTGATACCCAACTTGGTATGCAATGTATTGAAGGTATTGGTGAACTCTGGCACTACTTGGCCCCTCTCTTGATGCAGCATGCTCCATCTCACGTACTGATATTCATAGTTTCCAATAGGGTAATATTTTTACATGACGACATCTGTGAAATATTCCCAAGTGGGTTAGGTCTCAAATAATCCGGAGTCTATGGAAATTTGATCACAGTAAGTTTCCCACCAATTTTTGACATGGGGGAGAGCCTTAAGGAGTTCGAAGGTGATATTTTTCCTTTCAGAAAAATTTTGCACAGATAAATAACCTTCTAGAGTATTTAACCATTTTCCCAGAGTATTTGCACCTATCTAACCTTCAAATATGGAAATATCAAAATTAATTTGTACCTTGAAAGGAGTGATGCCTCCAAAGTTGTTGATTGATGAAGACATATCTATTGTTATAGGAAGGAGTCGAAGGATTTAGGAAAACATATTCATCATTTCATCCCTCTGTCACATGAGAGCTTGCTCCAACAACAAATTAATAGAATCTTCTACTCCGTCATTTTTATTTTATTCCTCCATGGAGGTTTTCTTCGATGTGGAAAAGTGATTGTCCTAGAGAGAGACAAGATCAAGAACCAACTTTATATACTCATACCTCGTTGGGGACATGCACTGAAAATGACAAAGAGAAACCTACTATGATACAAATGGTCCAAATTATTTTCAGCACGAAATGAGAGTGAATATATAATAAAGAAATATACCGAGATATTGTAAGAGATCCAATAATATAATAGAGATATATCAGATATATATAACAATAGGAACATATATATAGTAATACATAATTTCTATTAATGAGTGAAATGTACAGAACTGTAAAATTATAGAGTGAAAGACTCGCTAGAATGGCGACATCTTATCTTTGAGAAGAGATATGATTGCTACATTGATTCGCAAGAAGATCATTACAATGAGGCTCAAAATGAATTTTTAACATAAATGGAAAAACCCTAAACATGAAAAAATCTAGCCCCCGAAAGTTGAAAATCCAAAAGGTTTGTGGCCCCAATGTGGATATGAAGTGCCAAAATTCATGTGGGCCTTGATGGGGTAAGTTGGTACAACAACTTCTCGGGGTCATAACTTTTGCATATGATCTCTGTTTTAGGTGCACGATAGCTTGTTGGAAAGGTATATCTAAGGAATACACATTATTCCATAAAAATCTAACTTTGTTTATAATTTGACTATGGAGAATGTAACATCCCGTTCTTGTGAGCACATCTTATTGACTTATTCTTTGAGGAAACTTGCATGCAAGTGATCTGGTTTCAGTATATGGATGTTTTTTCAGTTATGGATTCTTGTGATGATGTTGATGGACTATGATGTTATTTTATTTGATATCTATGTATTGACATATGATATTGATGAGCTTCCCCTGAGTGTGCAGGACACTTGACAGATTGAGGATCTTGATGGCATCAATGGACCTCCTTGGACTCTGGATCAAGTCAAGAAGTCGATTGTATTGGTTTGGGTATTTTTTATTTATGCATATGTGACATATGATCGTGTATATTATGATTTTTTTTATGGATCATTGATATGGTTTCGTTGAATGATGTAGGATGATGATTTCTTGCTAACCATACTCACATAAGGAGTAAAGGGGCCATGCAAAACAACCATATATTGATAGAGAGGTGTGGTAGCATCCCTGGAACAACCTACTAGCACTCTCGTCATGGCTCGAATTTAGGTTAACTATTAACTAGTTTGAGAGATCCATGATGTCGTGAGGGATGACTAAGATAGTCAGTCATGAATATTCCAAGGGGAAAACAAGAAGGTAGGTTCATTATTTCTTAGAGGCCCTTAGTCTCTCACAAGGTCTCCTGAATGGATTATTGAGTGCAAGGGTTGGACAAGTACCAAAAATAGTCAAAGGGGAGCGACACCCTTGGATCCCGTAGTGTGTATTGAAGGGCATGTCGCATAATTAAAATTTGAATCAAGGATAGTGGCACCCTTGGAGAACAGAGTGCATATTTAAGGGAACATTGTGGTATAAAAAAAAATAAGTCAATGAATTTAGGTAGCATAGAAAACTTGAGCGAATGTTAAACCGTAAAAATCTTGAGCGCCTGCCGAATTAATTAATTAATTAATTAATAAACTAAAGAATTCATTTATTAAGAATAATCCCTAAGGGTCTAGGCACTTGCAAATAAATGTTTAACTATTCCTAAGTCTAAGTGAGTGAGAAGACTAAAAACTAAAATTTTAAATTAATTGATGAGGGGATGAATTAAATCAAATTAAGAATCAATGAAAATAAAGTTAAAAAACTTAAGGAGTGATTAATACACTTGTGCAAGTAAATACTAAATTAGAATTGAATGAAGAATGGAATAAAGAATAAATATGTGTAAGCATAGAAATGTATCTAGTCTAGTCTAACTAAAGAACTTTCCTAATTTAAACACAACTCGGTTTTAGAAAGGTGTCAGACATTAAAAGGGAAATAAAGGGAATAAAGGGACAACTAGGAGTGATTTTAGGATCACTTTAAGGATGTATGAGGGAAAATGAAATTTAATTTCGTTAAATTGTGGACTTATTTGTGCAAATAAGGGGACAAGTGACAAGTGTATGGGGGAAATAATTCCTAATTAATTTATTAAAAAAAACAAAGCAAATGTGAAAATGGCAAGTTGTCACTAAGAAAAATTATATAAAAGAAATCGATGAGAGGAGCAATGGATCACGATTGGTATGAGTAAGGTCATGCTACATAAATTCTAATAGGTTTTACTTCTGAGAGTTGGGATACACAACGAGAGAGAGAGAGAGAGAGAGAGAGAGAGAGAGAGAGAGAGAGAGAGAGAGAGAGTGGTAGATCTACCTTGCAAGGCGAGGGAGGAGATAGAGTATTCTGGTTGTGGTTGTGTGTGGCCCCTTTGTGGATTAGGGGGTTGATGGGGAAGAAGAGTACTCCTAGCATTGGTTGGGAGGTACCGGTGAAGTCTTCACGGTTAGCAAGAGGGGAGTTGGACGAAGTGCAAGCATTGGAAAAAATATTTGAATTCTTGTCTTCTATTACGATATTTATGTTGAGATTGTAAAATTGTGTTAATATTTTTAATGATTACTATTTTATTTTAAAATATGTATGGATCCTTTAAACCTTTATTGGTGTACATAATTAACTATAGTGATATATACGATGCATGTTTTATTTTATTCTTGAGGATTTCGCCCAACGTTTTCATGTTCATTTTCTTGACAATACGAGTCCCTTAGTGTTCATGTTCCCTCTATTGTCTCTACGATTTTTTCTTTTAAAAGTGACCTGTGTGCTGGGGAAACCTCCCTTCATTTACCTTGAGGGCCATATTTTTTTTTCCTTTGCAATTTCGTCGTTTTTGCCTCAACGGTTTTCTCTTGGTGTATCTCTGCTTTTTTCTTTGGTTGTGTAAACTTGCTGGTGATTTCCCTTCCAGCTCTTTGTATTTTTGCAATGCTTTCCTATGAATTTTATGGGAACTTTATCCCTACGATTTTACCTCTTTTCCCTTGTGTTTTCCCTTGATACTCAGCATCTTTACCACTCCTTCCCTCAGTGTTCCACCTTATTTTTACTCATAAAATTTGTTTAATATTTTCTTTATCAAGAGCGAACTATTGTGCATTATCTTCCTAGCTTCCCTGCAACTTGGTCTTAATCTCAACGTTTTTAAACTTGTCCTCACATCATGAATTTGTATATTCCCTTACCATGTTAAATATCTATGTTTTTATTTGGGGTGTTTTAATACATGCCATCATGGTGGAATGACCATGTGAATTTCCATGGCCATTCTCTGTGTCATTCCATCTATTAATTTTCAGTGAATAACATTCACATTCCCTGCGACTTGGCTCCACAAATTGTATAAATGTACCTCTCCATTTTGTTTTCCATTTCAATCCCTTGCCATCGAATATCATTTTTGTTCTCTAAGTTTTATGGTGGTGTAATTTACAGAGTGGGATCTATCCTTTAAACCTCCGTGATTACAATTTATTCCCTGCATTTGTTTTGGCATGAGATTTCAACCCAATGCCTATTTACTTGCTCAATGATTCTAACATAGTTCTGTGTGAATTGGGGATCACAAACTTTGCACCTTCATTATAAACCCATGCGAAATTTGACCTGTATGTTTGGGAAGGGAACGCTCTACATTTACCCTCTTTCCATAGTGTTTTTCTTGCATGAAAGGCACCCTGTGTGTTGGGATTAAACCTCCCCTCAAATTCCTGGATAACTCCATGTTTTCTACCTTATACCTCTGCGAGTTTGCGTGGTGTGTAAACTGCCCGAGATGGATTTCTCTTTCCTCTTCTTTTTTCCTAAATAATTTCGCCCAACCATGTGATTTATCCCAGGGGATTATCCTTCTTTCTCTGCATTGATTCGACAGATTACCATAGAGATGTTTTTTTAAGATCCTAAAACTAAAGGATTCTCAATTTATATCAACCAGTTTACTTTTAATTATTTTAATTGGGAAAGGCGATAAAGAGTTTTAGTTGAATGAAACCCTCTACCGATTTATAACTTAGACATTTCCAAGATGAGAATAAATAGTGTAATTGAAAGAGAGGACCTATATGTTTAGAACTTAACACTGATTTATATGTCTATCTCCTTAAATTTTATTATAGATCAATATGTGCACCATATTAAAAATATCTTCAAAAATGGAAAAATGAATGGAGAATTGTTGGACTCATGGATATGTAGCTACTCATTTCAGTTATGAATTGATTGATTGAGTGTTTAGGATCTGTTATGCCATTGAAAATAATGTGATTACCCTCGCGCGCCTTGAATAAGGCTAGCACGTGTTTTCATGCAATTATTCATTCACTCCCTAAAATTGTTATATTAGAATCCTTGCGCTTTAGATTTAATTGATAATTATCTTGTTCCTTGAATGAATGCAATGTACATATGATTGGTGATTAGTTTACTATTGCACTTTTATATCAACGAAAGACATATGACTGATTAAGCATATTATATCTTGTGCTAGTTAAAATAGATGATTGTCTTGCACCATGTATTATGATGTGATCAAACAATTAGATTATTTTCACGCATTGAATAATTATGATGCATGTTTAATTAAGTGATTAAGATTAAATGTGTGCATTTAATGATGTGATGTATTTTTTAATAGAATTTGTTGCGCACCTTGAAATAAAATAGATGTTCGCTTCTGCATCATAAAAACAGAGTGATTACACTTATGCCTCAACCTTTTTCATTTTATGATTGATGAAGTATTTACATTCTCTTGCACCTTGAATTTAATGTTGATCACTCTTGCGTCAGGAATAAGTTGTTAATTAATCTTGTGTCATGAAACTATGTTGATATACGACTGATTTAGTAACTAGCTTTCTCTTGTGCCATTAATTAAGTTGACATGTGATTGTTCTAGAGTTTGTTTACTGTCGCGCGCAAAAAATATTTAATGTTGATGAATGATTGTTAGAATTATATATCATTGCACCACGAATTAAATGTTGATGTATGATTGATAAATATAATGATTACCCTTGCGCCATGATTAATTGATTATTACAATTGATTGATTGATCTAGTTGATGTTGGGCTTGATTAATAGTGGGATGTAGACACCTCCTTATTCGTTAGAAAAATCGTCATCCTTGAGACCTTAAATAGTCAAAATCAATTGAATCCTAGGCTTGAGCATTTCTTGTGTGTCTTGGAGGTCCTAACCTTGCAGATTAGGTTGGGCGGGTAGTAATTTTTATATTCATTATCTCGTTGATCATTGTTTATAAATTGTTTCAAGATGATTGTGATGTGCTAAGAGGTGACACTATTTATGTTTATGTGTCGCTATACTTTGTGTTGATGCATTGAATGTGTTGTTATTGATTTCAATGATCAGTAGCTGGTTATGATTTTACTTATGATGTCAT
>JZKD02S2206496.1:267228-280196 GCA_000966675.3 Picea glauca | reverse complement strand
GAATAGGTGGGTGGACACCGATATCCATATGGATCAGTGCCATATTATTTGAATAAAGAAGGTTGGGAGGAGAAGTGAGTTGTTTGGTGAGTCATTTAGCAGTGGAAAAGAGTCATTAGGGAGATAGTGGCATCTATTTCAAGTTTTGGTCATTATTTTGTGTTTTATTAAGTTATTTCAGTTTTTATGGTATCCATTAGTAATTGTATTATGCTTCTATAATAAAATATTCCTACATTACCTATTATATTCCATGAGCACATTGGATGTATGCCATATGTTTGATGGAACACCTATTTTTATAATATATGTAAATTGTTTGTGTAAATTGGAAAACCAATTTATGTTATTAAAAACATATGCAATACAATTGTTTGATGAAACCACAAAACTAAATCAAACACCGATTGACAAACAAACACAATATTCTAGCCTAACAAGTATTGGGGATATTAAAACACCAACTATATGTTGATACTAAAAGTATAGAAGGCATGCCATTTCATAGCATCCTTGATACCTTATCTCAAATCAAGAAAACAAAAACCTTAAATCTTCATCAATAAAAGTTATTTTCCAAATACATAACATATCTATGCTCATTCGAAATTTTCTTTTAAAAAAAACCACAATCTTTCCACGAGTTTCATACATTCAACATTAACTATTCACTAAAGATTACAAGAAAACAATACATACCCACACATATGGATAGAGACACATAACTATGTGTTCCACTCCTAGGTTAACACCATACCAAAGATAAAATTATTTCATGTTCAATTAAAAGGAAAGAGCTTGTCCTCGGTGTAGACAATATATGTCCCTAAAAAGATAATGACTTAGAATAAAAATAAAATCTTTCAATCATGAATTTCTTCTTTCTTAGGCAACACTTTACATAACCATTTTTTTTTATATTATTATTATTTATAACTAAAAGTTACAAAGGAAGGTAGGAAAACATTTCCATCTTCTTAGTCATTACTTAGTGACCTTTACATAATGATTACATAATCAACATAGAAACATCAAACTACTAGTAATCACATAGGTTTGTTAGGACCTACAATTGTAGCTAGAACTAAAATGCTTTGATGCCATATGTAATGACCAACACACAATCTGTCAAACAGATCCGACTGGGAAAAAAATCACCATTTATTTTTGAAATCAATATAAATGATTTCTTAATTACTTACAAGAAAGTATCAAGCACAATGTTTTAGATCCAATCATCACATGTATTTCCACTATCATAACATTTATAAAATTTATTTTTTTTAATATTATTTTATAAAAATAGAAACTAGTTCCATATATTGTTTCACAATAAGGATCTTAATCTTATCTAAAATGCATGATTTGAAAAGTTCTTTTATTAGTCCAAGTTGCTAAATTCACCTCTTCCTATTTATAGGGCCCAATTTACCCAACTCAATTTATAGCATGAGAATGCAATAAAGATCAAATGTATAGAAATGGAATAATATTAGATACTGTAATAAAATATACCAATTAAACTAACATGGAAGTATATGATATTAAACAAATTGGTTCTATTGTAGAGAACACATCCCTTTTAGATAAAGAATCAAAAGAGAATTAAAATCCAAACGCATAGAGAGGATGGAAGAGTAAAACATCATATACATTAATATAAATATAATTTTTTTTTAATTACAGTCTTTGAGAAATATTAGAAACCATTCTTCTAATTATTTAGAAATTTTGTTAGCATCATTTATTTTGACATGTTTTCTTATTCTTTATATAATTCGAAAAAACAAAAATAATAATTTAAAGTATAAGTAATAATAATAAAAATTGATGTATAAAATAGATTCAATTATAACTTAAAAAAAACTATTCTAAAATGTAAAATAATTATTTATTGATGATAAAAAAAAAACTACATCCAATACATTATGATGTAACAACTTACTCTTAACCCCATAGTTCAAAGTTTTCTTCCTGGAAATCTATTATATTTCTCCATATAGTTACCCACTCAAATCTATGTTCAAATACATTATTACATGTTGACATAGTATTACATGTTTGACATGAAAAATAAATTGCAATCCATCTCAAACAACAATATTAAACAAATATTGAAAATATCATTTTCACTCAACTCAAATATTTAAACAAATATCTTTAAAATTATATTTAAAAAGCATATAATTTTTTTATTATTAAAATAATATTTAAAAGAATAACGTTAACTATTTAAACAACTATCATTTTAACAAATATTATTCAATAATAATTAAACACATATCATTTATATATATTTGAAATGGATAAATAAAATATTTAAACAACCATAATTTTTTAACAAATATCATTTATTTAAAAGAATAACGTTAACTATTTAAACAACTATCATTAACAAATATAATTGAATAATATTTAAACACATATCATTTATATATATTTGAAATGCATAAATAAAGTTTTAAACAACCATATTTTTTAACAAATATCATTGAAATGATATTTAAAGAAATATCATTTAAATTTCATTGAAGTGATATTTAAACAGTAGACCGCACTGCTCCTCAACTCAGCAGAAGGTTACCCCCGAGCTGGGACTGAGCTCCACCCTAGGGCAATGAATCCAAACTCAGGCTGAGGTTACAGGGAAGGCATCACAAAAATATCTGGAAGGATTCTTCCCAGAGATGCCATCTTACGCCCACTACTACCAGACCCTCATTCCCCACATGCATGTTCCACCTGAGAGTATACACCTTCACACGCATAGTCCATCGGTGCTAACCTCCCCTTCTGGGTCTCGACAACAGGTCAGATCAGGAAGTCTCAGAGCCCGTAGCTGGTGCTAGACACTCTTTGGAAGAAAACACTTCCCAACAAACTCTTTCACCTGGAAAGAGTTGCTCGCAGGCCTAACAACCTGCCTCTTCAAACCACAATCACCTCCCTCACCTGGAGAGAGGTTACACACAGGCTTGACGGTTCATAACACAATGTACGGGCTATCTCAGAATGACACAGGCTTCTGGTTCCAGGGGTGTATAGTTCAGAAGATGCATGAGGATATCTTTACAAAGGTTCGACCCATTCACGCTCAGACAGTCCCCTCGAATTGAGAAGGAACCTACGCAGCAGTTGACAGGAATGGGAGCGGAACCCCCAACATGGCTTGCTTCGGCAATTTTAACTGCATGCACATGGGTTGACACTTGTCACCCATGAAGCTCGTTCCTTCACATTTGGAAGTCACTCGTCCTTCCAAAGAACTTAGGGTAAAATAATATGCACATGGCTATTTTTGGAAATAATATTAAAATATTATTCCAGGCCTAAGCCCCCTAGGCTTAGCCCCTAGGTTCAACACTCAGCCCCTTTTTCCCACCTTCCAGCCCCTAATCCCTTGTCCACTCTGTGGATGATCAATCCCCCATCACTCTTTCATCGTGGTCGGTATGCACCTGGAGATGTTTATATTTTATTGAAGTGATGCATATATATAGATACAAAATCCAGGCCCTTGGCCTTCAACCCTTAGGCTCTCTGGCTTAATCAGACACATAAGCCTACCAACTTATACAAAACTTGGCTCACCAGCCTATAACACATATTTACAATCTTTTTCAGATCATGGTTTACATCGAGGCTCGGCCTTGGAGACACTACAATCCCCTTAACAAATATAATTGAATAATATTTAAACACATATCATTTATATATATTTGAAAAGCATAAATAAAATTTTAAACAACCATAATTTTTAACAAATATCATTGAAATGATATTTAAAGAAATATCATTTAAATTTCATTGAAGTGATATTTAAACTAGTATCTTTCTTAATGTAAATTATAAATAATAAATATTTTATCTAAATCAATTCTTCTTAAAAAAAAAAAATATTGATAATTTGATATGGCCACTAAATGAATTTGCATGATGTGGTGAATCATCAATTAACAAATATATAAATTAATTAAAGCATAGTATGGCATGAATAAGCAATGTGTACATGAGAATTTTGATAAAAATCATAACTAAAAATAAATAGTACAATATCATTTACTATGTTGTGTATATATATTATTTAATAATAATAATAATGTTTTTTTTTTTTTTTAAAGATTGCAATACTAGTCAGTAAAGCCAAAGAGACACTTATGAGGGTAAACCAAAGAAGCCAAAAATAATTATAAAAACAAGATAAAAATAAATCACAAAAAAAACATACTTATATTAAAAGTGTTCACTCACGATAAAATAAATAAATAATTTTTTTTTTTTTGAAAAAATACATTATTTTCCATAACATCAATCTCAATTTATATAACTATTGTAATTATTATAGTAGAAATATTATTTTAATGATTGAAGAAAAAAAAACTTGAATCCAAAAACTTTAAATTTTCCAAGACAAAAATAAAGAAAAATAAGAAAACCCATTAAACAATCTAACCTATTACTTCGAATTACCCAAGACCTCCATAACTAGTTAATGTTAATGGAACCATACTAAGAAGAAAAAGAATAAAAAGTAACTAGGAAAATTCAATACTAGGTTTGTATAATTGAATACATGTAGGATACCATTGAAAACTAAATGTATCATTTTCGCTTGATTTGGTAACATCTATTGCTATAGTAGTTGTAGGTTTAAATTCAGAGGGGGGTAGGGTATGTATACCTTCGTAGATTTTTTCATTCGAATTGTTGGGTGAGGAGATCTCTTGTCCCACAAACAAGGGGTCTCATACACCAATTTGGTATGTTAGCTTGACCGTGACCTTAAAAATAGATTATTATTATTATTATTATTATTATTATTATATCTTAATTAGATATGATAAATTTCAAACATAATAAGAAGAAATTAACTGATATTAATAGTCAAATGTCAATAATAATTATAAAAATAATAAAAATAATTTACTATGAATAAATAATCAAATATCAATGTTAATTAATTTCCTCGTAAATTTGTATGAAATTCAAATTGAAATTAAGCATTGAGTTTATACCTATATGGATTCGTCATTGGCTAACAGTTAGAAGAGAGCTTCCTTCTCCGAGTTAGAAGAGAGATTCGTTCTCCCACTTCTCTTCTAACCTATTCCAACTTTTTGAAGCCAACGGGTTTATCTACCAACCTCTCTCATGAATAAATTCTTTCCCTTGGACCCCTATGGACTCACCCTCATGTATTGACCCAAAAACACCCCTTAGACCCCTATGGACTCACCCTCATGTATTGACCCTCGACTCACCCTCATGTGTTGACCCAAAAACACCAGCCCACGAGACCCTCGTTTTCCGTGGATATTTTTTCATCTCTTCTCTAGATAATACTTTTCCTCACTTTTTTCACCGTATAACTTTTCCCTCTTCTCCCAGATAATTTTTCACCTCTTACATCGATAATTTTTATTGTTAGTTCCCCCTCTCTCCATCACACCTCTTACACCCATGCAAAAACCCCCGTTTTTCTTCATCTCCTAAATTCTTCTTTTTGCATAATATAGTCATTTAATATTATTTATTCATATATTATTTATTCTATTTATTCAATATATATGTCTTTTAATATATTTTCTTATTATATGTCTTTAATTAAATAAAACTATATTAAAACTCCCCTTCTAAGTGGGTAACTAACTAGAGCTCTACCTTGCTTGACTTGGAAATTTGGAGGCTAACAGTTGGGGAGTAAAGATTTTGCACTTTTACTATGAAAACTCTTGATCTTAATAAAATAATATTAACATCATGTCCTTGTCTCCGTGACATATGTACCATTTTTACATTATGTCGCTATAGACTCCATGTTTTTGTCAAGGTTAGTCAAGACATGATTATGAGTCCACACCCATATGTTGGTGAGTGGGAAATCACTCACCATGTAGCATGTGCATACACAACCACTTGTATACAAGTAATTAATACATTAATTCAATCATACATTCCCTTCCATCGATCATTTTTCATAACTACCCTTCTCCCTTTGTAGAGGTTTACTGGTCCACGACTTTATTATTGATTTCATGATATATATATATATATATATATATATATATATATATATATATATATATATATATATATATCATGATGTATATGTAAGATCCTAGCTAACAAAACCTAAAATTGAATAAACTTAAATATAAAATTTCTTTCAACGTATAAGCAATTTCATTATTCGACACATAAGCATATTCAGCAGCATGATGATAACCACATAATACAACATAATAATATTTATGAGCAGATTTTAATCAATTTCATAACACAATAGAATAATGAAAATTCATACCTCTAACTAATGTTATTGTTGTCCCCAACTCTGCTGTCCCCAACTCAGCTTGATGCACTGCCCATAACCGAATATTTCCTCCCTGCAAGCTAGGAACAGAGCCTATCCGACTCCCCAGCTCCAGGATTCTATGAGGATTCCTAGCCCCCGAGCCCAAAACTCCGAGCAACCGATGGTCCCCTGTAACAGTCCACCCCACTCCAACCAGAAAAATACAGTCCCTTAATATCAAAATAATACTTGCTCCCCCCAAAATCAAAAGTCCCCCTCTCGAATGCCTCTACCCCCTCATATGCCCCCGTCCATTCACCACAACCACCTTATCCCTCCATACATTAAGTTTTCTATTAAATAAATTAAAATTTATTAAACTTTTAATTTGTTACCCAAACATTAAATGAGTTAATTAATTAATTAATTAATTAATCAACATATATTAAACAATAATTAATTAATTAATTAATATTATTGATAAATAATCATTATTTAACTAATATACATTAGGACAGTTAATTATTTAATTAATTATACTTAATAAACCTTAAGGAATTATTTAACTAGGGTTGTTACATAGACCCACCCTTCAGGAAACTTCGCCCCGAAGTTAAAGTATTTTATGATACAAGGGAAAAAAAACATGGTTCACACATTCATAACAAATAACCGACATTATTAGTAAGTAAGCCAAGAGAACCCATACATACTAGTGTACATGTGCAAGAAATGCATATGTAGCTAGTACATACAAGTCTCGTGCATGTACTAATAACAATAACTATCATCTCTCTAGTAATTTCGATATGCATCCAATCCATTCAACAAGACTATTCATTTTATAAAAGAAAATAAACCAATCAATTGTTTGCGAAATCCTTTAATTACAATTATCTAGCTCAACAATGTTATTTAGACAATTGTAGTTTAGTTACATAATTATGAATATTCATATATATCCATTTTCTTTTCAGAAGGAAAAACAATAATTTCCACCATAAGACAAATCTCCATACACTCTCAACTATTTCTACTCATCCTTCCTCTCTAACTTACTTCAATCTTCCATTCCTATCCTTCCTCTACTGAACTATCTTGGAACATCAACTATATTGACCTAACCCCAAATAGAACCCGTAAGTGGAAGTGTCACTATCTTGATCAAGCTTCCCTAGCAGGCAACTGACAGTCATCATCGCATGTCTAGGGGAGTGTGAGCTAACATTGTCCTCCCATGACTTCAGGTTTCGCAGGATACATGGTGGGAAATGCCTCTACCCCTCCTAATCATGACTAGGGTCCACACCCTACAATGGAATGTACAGTGGCACCGTGTTGTTGGGATTTTTTTCATCGTCTATTCAGTTTTGGGCAGTCTCACCACCTGAAATCCTGTACTGGTCCACATATCATAGAAATGCATCCAAACCAATATAATTTCACGTACAATGATTCATGCCATATTGTTTCTCGGTCAGTGGTTACGACACCCACTTTCATTATCATTATCTCTTGGCTATATCATATCCGAATGACCTGCAGATTAGTCTGTAACACAAACTCATATGCATATATGCATTATTATCATGTAATTGCATATAACTAAAATCTCAATTCGGTATCCCCGTACCAACAACTTAACATCAAATTTTCAAGTTAGAAATAGATCTCATAATATCCCATAATTCAATTAAAGTTACCCATTCATAGAATTATCATTCACATAATAGATTGCATCATATCCAACATCATTCAAATAGCATTTAAACATTCATAAAACTTACATTCTCATAATATATTGCATCATATCCATCATCATCAATAACATTTAAACATTCATAAAATTTACATTTTCACAATATATCGCATCATATCCATCATTATTCAAATACATTTAAACATTCATAAAGGTTCATACGTCTTAAAAGTTCTAGTGTATCATTTAATAGTTTCACTGTGAATAGAAAATAAAGGTGTTTAGGCCTTAGGTAATCCTAGTTGTCTAAGTAAAAAGGTGGTGTTACATACACCCAACCTTTGAGAAACATATTCTTGAGGTGGCAAAAAAAAGTGAGGGAAAATCTCGTTGTAACATCTCGACATCTTCCCAGGTAGCAGATCCTAGACTATACTTCTCCCACTGGACCTTAACATGGTCTACCATATGGTTCTTGAGCTATTGGAATCTATGGTCCATTATGCCTAACGGTTCTACCATAAGGGTTTCCACGTTCGATACCTGCAATTCCTTCCAATTTAGTTTATGTGATTCATCAACAACATAATGACGTAAAACAGATACATGGAAAACATTATGAGTTTTATGCAAGTGGGGTGGCAGTACGAGATGATAGGCAATGGGTCCAATTTTCTCTTGTATTCTTAATGATCCTATAAATCAAGGTGACAACTTTGTCCCCTTCCCGAACCAAATTGTACTCTTATTAGGCCTCATACGAATGAAAACCTGATCTCCCACTTTATAACTTTGATCAATCCTGTGTGCATCCGCATAACTTTTCTATCTATCCTGTGCTTCCTTTAGTCTCTCCCTAATCTGAATCACTTGTTCCTCCATCTCTTGAATCAATTCTGGCCCAATTGTTACTCGGTCTTCTAATCTATCCTAACTCAATGGTGTTCTGCATGGCCTTCCATACAGAGCTTCGTAGGGTAGCATTCCGATGGAGCTATGAAAATTGTTATTGTAAGTGAACTCTACCAAAGGTAGGTACTTATCCCAATGGGTTTGATTATCCATGACATACATCCTAAGCATGTCTTCCATGACTTGATTTACTCTCTAAGTTTTCCCATGTGTTTCAGGATGATAAGATGTGCTTGAGTTCAACTGAGTCCCCAACGCTGACTGCAAACTTGTCCTAAATAGTAAATTTCTTTCTGGAAGAAGGAACACTTCGACAATTTCCCATACAATTTATTCTCTCTAAGGCAGGACAACACCGCTCGTAAGTGTTCCTGATGCTCTCTTTCATTTTTGGAATAGATGAGGATGTCATATAGAAAGCCTTGTACAAAATGGTCTAATTACTTCCAGAATATGTTGTTCATGAGGCTCATGAATACTGTTGGCACATTGGTCAATCTGAAAGGTACTACAATGAACTCGTAATGTCCTAACTGAGTTCGAAAGGCATTTTTAAGAATATCGCCTTCCTTAATCCTTAACTAGTGATACCCTAATCGCAAATCAATTTTTGAGAATATCACTACTCCTTTCATATGATCAAAGAGGTCATCTATTCGCGGCATTGGGTACCTATTTTTCACTGTAGCATGGTTCAAGTCCCTGTAATCTATACACAATTGTAAGGAACCATCCTTCTTCTTTACAAAAATTACTGGTGCACCCCAAGGTGAGACACTGGGCCTTATTAGCCCTAAGTCTAGTAATTCTTTCAACTACATCTACAACTCACAAAGTTTTGGTGTTGTCATCTAATACGGAGTCTTGAAAATTGGTTTTGCACGAGGTTTTATCTCAATAGTAAAATCAAGCTCCCTCTTAGGAGGTAACCCTGGTAACTTGTTCGGAAAAACATCCTTAAATTCTGACAATACCGGGTACTGATCTATGGAGGGTCCCTTCCTTTCATTCACTACTTCAACTACATACAGTCGACACCCTTGCCTCATGCACTGCTTAACCTTCATAGTTGATATTAAGCATAGAGACACCCATCTCTGTACACCGTGGATCTCTACTGGTCTTCCTTCATCGTCGACACAAAGCACCCTTTTTGTAAAACAATCAACCAAAGCTCGATGAGATTCTAACCAATCCATTCCAATGATTAGGTCATACGTCCCTAGAGCAGTGACGTATACTTTCAATATGGCAGTACACACTCCTAGGTCTACTACACAATTATTAATGCTAAGTCCTACCGCTTGTTTTCTCTCGAAGCCATCTCGACTTGTTTAAAGTCATTGTGCTCGTAGGCTGCCAACCCACTCTTTTCTAATGCATATAGTGAAATGAAACTATTTGTAGCACCGAAATAAAATAAAATCTTTACATTGATATGATTTAGCATACCTGATGACTCCACCATCATGGATTGATGTTCTTCCTGGCGATTATTAACCGCTGTGTAAATCTAGTGGCTTCTACTTTCTCTTCCCATTTGGACCTTTCCTTCTCTATGGACAAATCCTGATTGTAACTCTGGGAAGTCATGCTAGTAATGGGGTCCTCCACATCCCCAACAGGTAACACGAGATTGAACCTGCACTGTTCTGTGACTGTCTCTGAAATGAGTTCCTTCCCGTGTAACCCCTGCCCCTACTAGCTGCTCCCTGAGATGGTCATAGACCTACCTGCATCGTTGGTGATGAACGAGATGTTGCACTTGATACCATTGAAATCCATGCGTCTATTGTCCTTGGTGCAACTCTATTACCATATGGAGGTGGCCTTGAGCCCCCTCCCCTTGCAAATGTCCTAGGGGCCTTCCCCACGAATCCAGGATGATGCGGAAAGGTCAGTCTTGTACCTCCATTTAAGTTCATGTGTTCCTCCGCATAACGCGCATTGTCCACTGCTTTTGCTACTGAATATGGTTTCCACATCCACACCATAGCCCTTATCTTAGGGTTTAACCCATAGACAAAGCGTTCTGCCTATCGTTGGTCATTATCGATGTATGAAACATATTTGACCAATTCCATAAACCTGATCTCATATTCTTCTATGGTCCTGTTTCCTTGTACTAGAGCATGAAATGCCCCCTCCTATTGTTCCTCATAGTAATATGGTAGATATTTCCTTTGGAACCTCTCCTCGAAAAGTTCCCAAGATACGGTGTCCGGGGTAAGATGCAGTTGCCTTTCTAGGTTTCCCCACCAGTTCAAGGCACTGTATTTTAACTGAAAAATCGTTATCTTCGCCTTTGAAGTGGACACATAGTCTCTTAAGGAAAAACACCTTGTCATGCCTTCCGACCATGCCTCGACATGTTCACTAGCACGACCCCCAACAAACTTTGAAAGTTTGATCTTCTGCAGTTCTCTAGTGATTTCTTCGGGTGGAGGTCCTCCCCTTGAATCCCTCGATGCTTCTGGATTAACTGTTCCAGATGGTGGGGGATCCACTTCAATCCCTACTGGTTGACGCCCCTTTAAAGTCTCATTTATGGCCTCCAAAGAGCGCAATATGAGAGCTAGTTCAGGCAATGGTGGTTGTGGTCCTAGACGATGCCCCCCTGCCTCGATTTCCTTGAGTCCTAACCATCGTGTATAATTTAATCTGCATCAACCAAAGTGGTCAGGTGAGTTCAAGGACATTTCACAATTGCACAACTTAAACTAGAAAACAGGGTTAGGCATAAGTTTTTTTTTACTTGTCTGTAAACAAACGTTACTCTCTTTAGGGGAGGTGACTAGGTTAGGGTTAAAGCCTCTAAGCTTGGTGTCACTGCCTAAGAAAACTACTGACTCCCTCTCCTAGTAGCTATGCTAACATTGTACCACACTCATCAATTCCTCTAGCTTAATTTCCTAGCGTGCATGAAACCCCCTCTCGCTTATCTTGGTCTAAGTCCTTAAACTTTTTGTTTAAAACTAATTAATGTGATTTTCAACCTAAAGTTGATTAATTATTAAGAACTTAAAATCTAAACTAAACTTTAACCCTAGTTCCAATCCTCTTAATCAACACATTCAACTAATCCCAAAAATTATTATTATTATTGATTAATTCATTAAGTACATAATTAATCACTAATTTAATTTAAATCATTTCCATTGATTAACCACTTTTGATTAATCACATTAATTTATAATTAATTTAAAACATAAATTTAAATATGTTTAAACCTAATTTAAATATAATTTAAACTATATATTAAACAAAAGTTTAAACCAAAATTTAAATCTATAATTTAAATATAATTTAAATAAATTTAAAATATGGATAATTTAACACATAGATAATTTAAACAATTTGTATTCAATATGGACAATTAAAACAATTTATATTCAAATCTAATATAATTTAAACAATAATAATAATAAATAAATAAATTAAAATAAAATTAAAATAAAATAAAATATATTTTTTTTCCATAAAATTAAAACAATAAAAAAAAAATTAAATTCGAAACGAGCATCATGGGTCCTCGCATGAGGTCCATGTGCTTCCCCCACCATCGATTCACCACCTAAAACCCTAAATGTACTCTTCGCGGGTCTCTATCCCGAAACCATAATCAATCTGTCATCTCTCCACTCTTGACTCTCTCTCGGCAGGCTCGACAAGCTCGACCTGTGGGTATCCTTATCAGAGGCTTAAAGCCTGGTTTTGGATGCATTGATCATAGTGGCTCCCTCGTGGTGGGATCCTCGAAGCTATGGTGTTGGGCTTTGTGTGTTCCATGGATTTCTCGGTGCTCAATCTTGAGCTCTACATGGGAGGTTGAATTGTTGTTTTCTAACCTGCGTTGTGTTTTGTTGCAGGTACTTGGTTGGGTCTGCGACACATCTCAGCTCCTTTGTTGGCTCCTCGTTGCTTACCGCTTGGTCATGGGCGTTGACCTGTGCCTGAAATGTGTTGTGTTGTTGTGGATAGGTATATGGAGGATAGTTTGTAGAGGTCGTGTGTTCCAATACACAAATACCCTATTTTATTTTATTTTATTTTTATTTTTTT
>JZKD02S2206496.1:237438-259562 GCA_000966675.3 Picea glauca | reverse complement strand
GCTTTACATTTATACATTGCAAACAACCTTGATTGGATGGAGCATTGGATAGAATATACTGAAGAATACTTTGGTAGGTTATTATGGGAAGGGGTGAGTAATATGATTAAAACAACACATCATCATCGAGATCAATTTCCTGATCTTACATCAAGGGAAGTTGATTTAGCCTTTGATTTAAAAGATAAACAACAAAGTTAAATTTTTTACCCAAATTTTCCTAGTTTTTTCCCAATTTTTCAATGTATTTGGTTTGTTTAATTTTTGAAATATATATTTAGTAAGTCCTATATGAGAATTATTAATTGGCAATGTATTTTTTACTTGTTTTTCTTGTTGCAACTGAAACATCACAAGGCTATGTGGTGTAATGGTCGTAAATTTCATATCAAAATGCTGGATGATAAGATGGAAACCTCGGATTGTGGGATAACTGCAGTGTTTAAGGTCACCAACATTTCCTCTAGAAGTGATAGAAATATGACAGAAGATGAGAATAAGTACTATGGCCATTTCGAGGATATAATTGAGTGTGGTTTAAATTCCTTTAAAATAGTTTTGTTTGAGGTTAAATGGTACAGGCTACAGATGCATGAATGTGATCCTGAAAGAACTTTTATTGAGAATGATAATGGATTTACCATGGTTAATACAAGGGAATTTGAACTGGGTACAAAGCCTTATGTTCTTCCAAGTCAATGTGAGCAAGTATTTTACTCAGATGTACCTGGTAAAGCAGGTTGGTCATACGTTGTTAGATATGATCCAAGAGGAAGACCGATAAAGTATAATCATGTAGCCGAGAATGAAGATACTAACGAGGAAGAAGATCATGATTATGGAGATCAGGAGCAGGTGGCTCATGTAGTCGATGTGTCATATGAAGAAGTTGAAGAAGTTGATCATCCAAATGTAGGAGATGACAATCTCATTGACGATATCGATAACTATATTAGCGAAAATGACATTGATGATGATGTTGATAGGAATGATCCTTTCACCAATATTGATTTTGAACCAGATCTAGATCCTGATACAGATGTTGAGTTTGATGAAGAATAAGATGATTGATATTTAATTGTTGAAAACAAGAGGTATGTGTTTATATCTTTTATATGATCCTTATATGTTTTTATTTTGTATAATGTAGTATATGATACAGGTAAATTGTACTAGGACTAGACATGGGCAACAATGACCTGTGAATGTGGTCAATGTTGAAATTTTTTCAAAATGTTTCTGAATGCATTGAAATTTGACATGGATAGACTATTTTCATGCCTTAATGATATGTGAGGGTTTCTCAACTAGTTATAGACTATCTTGGTTATAGATTAAGGTAAATATTGATTATTGTTGCTATCAATTAGGGTTTGGTATTTATAGTTGTTAGTGGCTAGGTGTTGGGTTATATGGGTGATTGGTTTAAGGGTTAAGGGTGATAAAAGTTAAGAGTAGAGGGTGATAATGTTCATAATGGTTATGTTTTAAATGAGTTAGAGATTAAATGTATTAGGAGTTATGGTAACTGGGATTAGTACATTATTATGGAAATTATAAGGATTAAGAATGATATGGGTAAGGTATTATAGAGGTTAGGAATTAAATTTGTTAGTGGTGATAGTGATTATGATAAATGTTCATTATACGGGTTAGGATCTATAGGTTTTAATGGTTATAGTGGGTATACTTGTTAATGGTCATAGGAGTACAACCTGAATGGGACTAATTGTTAAGAACATGTGTTTCCTTCTTGGAGGTCACATCTCCAAATCCAGAGGGGGGTAGGATATCTACATGTCCGTAGATTTTAGCAATCAAATCACTGCACTGAGGGGGTACCTTGTCCCACAAACAAGCGTATCTCATACACCAATTTGGTGTTTGTCTTGGTCATGAACTTAAAATATATATTGTTATTGTTATTTCTATTATTATTGTTGTTGTTGTTGTTGTTGTTGTTATTACTATTATTATTTAAGGGTTGGGTATAATGGGTTAATAGAAATCAGGGTTAAGGTTTCCTAATATTACATGGGTTGGGTGTGATAGGGGTTGGAGATGTAAGGGATAATAGAGATAAATTTATATAGATTTTATAGGTGTTGGGAATCCGGTGGGGTCGATGTTATAATGGTTAAGGATTATAAGGTTATGGAACTTAGAATCTTATAAGTTATAAGATTTAGTAATTTAAGTTTATAGGTCTTAATCATTTTAAGGATTAGGGGTTATAGTTTTTACAAGGGTTAGGGGTTACATGTTATAGGAGTTACGTGCTAGGTGTTATAAGGGTTAAGGGTAACAAATAGTAGGGCTTATAAATTATGAACTTTAAGCATTAGAAGGCTTATAAATTAGAGAATTTTTAGATAAAAGAAAGTTTGATATGAATAGGTCTGATAGGAATAGTGAAAGATATGTTATACCTATGCATAGAAAGAGTTTTTGGACTATCCAATGGATGAAGGACCCTAGAAAGAAAATTTTGCAGGCTAGCCCTTATGATCCTAGCATGTAGTACAAAAAAAGTTGGGGATCATTGAAGAGAAAGAGAGGATTAACTCTTTTCTACAATTGTAGAAGACCAGGACATCTTGCTAAGGACTGTCTTGGGAGAAACCATAGTTTCCTCTGTTGTAGAGCTATGGACCATGAAGTATTGGATTTCGCTAGAATGATTGATAGACTTGAAAAGTTGAATATGGAAAAAGAAAACTATGAAGGAGATCAAGAGACTAAAAATATAGAAGAACCCCCAAAAGAATCAGAGATCATGTTACTGAAAATAAAAGAAACCCTAGATGAGCATAAGGATGTGAGTTTGTCAGAGATCTTCAAAGAAAAGGAAAAAATTGAAGTAAGCATAGGAGACTTCGACATTGACATTTCTCTAGATGAGGGAACACCAATGAACATTATGACAGAAAGCACTTGGGAAACCCTAGGAAGGCCTGCTCTAGTCCCTTCACTAGGAACCATGGGATTGTTTAATTGAAAAATGGTAACCCTATGTGGAAGAATTACCCAGATAGCTATGAGTATCCATGGAACTTTGACAGACGAAGAATTTGAAGTTATTAAATTTATTGAGGACCATGACCCATTTATAGCTTTGTTATGTAGGATCTGGATTGGAAAAGACCATATCCCGAGAACAGAAAAAAAGGACGCTCTAGAACAGAAGAAGCAAGAACTCATGGAATTTATGTCTAGAAGGATCTCCTACTTGATGAAAGAACAAGAGGACAGACCTAATTCATTGAACACCAGGGACTTGGGTATCGAAGTTATAAGAGCATTAGAGGAACCATAGAAGATTGAAATACCTAATCCATATGATGAAGGAGTATTACCTTTGGATTTGAAGAAAGAACCTAAGCAGTGCGAAGTGATTATGTCAAGAGAAGATAAGAATCAGAATGGCAAAAGGATGATTGAGATGAATATTATTGGGAAAAAGGATAGGAATCTAAGTAATAAGAGGGCCAAAATCAGAAAGTTACAAAAGACTCAAGAGGAAATGTTGCAGAAGGAAAAATCACAGGAATCGAGCTTCGCCGGGATATCAGAACAACGACCTATGGCACTTCGCCATGGCATAGAAATATAGCCATTGGAAGACAATAACATCATTCGACTTCCACTTTGAACCGGTCAAAATGCCTTTATGGCTCACCACTAGACCGATAGAATGTGCCATATGAACAGAACATCAGTTAATGCAGCCTCTTATCCGTTGCAAGCTGACCGTTGCCATGTTTCCCTACTTAGTTCGTCACACCACGCATCAAAAATAACTTTGCTAAATGATAATTTGAGCCCAAAAATTTAGATTACTTCACCCTGCAATAATTGCCTTGTTCCCATATTGTTCATCATAGTCTCTGAATTCATTTCCACACCTGAGCTAGTGGATGCAAGCTTGTATGTCGGACAAGCTCAGTGTTGTTGAGAAAGTAGTTGAAGAATTTTTGATTGACTTAATGGCTGAGAGAGTCATTTCAGAAAGAAGGATGTTTGCAGGTGTGTGAGCATCATCAAAAGGAGGATTCCAAGCTTCTCCCTCCACTGCTCATGGAGCATGACCTTCCAGAACCACAACCGAGACAGGAACAAAGCAAATAGACGATATTGCAAACGCCAAGTTGATCCCACACATTATTCTGGTTTACATACCACATTTGAGCAGCAAGATTAACTACGAAAGTGTACCCTGAGACTTTGAGTACACCTTGTTCACCGCGTATCTTCCAAAAGGGGTGCGTGCAGTACCTTCTGACCAGGATAAGCTTGTAACACTAAAATTTAATTATTTTAACCTTGGAGATCGAAAAAACTACAACATGTTAGCTCCACATAAGTACTTAACCAAGACCAAAGGCAGAAATCCTAAGATTGTCCCACAATCCTGAACCCAGAACCTTGCATAGTCCACACTGCTCAATGTAATGAAGATCCCTCACTTCGACAGACACCAAGAAGTCAATGCATGCGTCAAGTTGTTGTTGTATTGCTACCACGGTGGATATTTATGGTTGGACTGTCACTTCACTGTGGATCGGACTTTGATAAATTGGATCACAGGAATTAGCATGCAAGGCCCTGATCCACAAGACTTTTACCCATTAAATACCTCAGACTGAGCACTAACACAGTGGATAAAAGAAACTTATGGCAATGTAGAGAAAGGTACATGAGGCTACAACGTAGCCTCTATCTAGAGTGGCATAGTGCACCTTTCCTATCAACTGATCGTGGTAAATATAGTTCATAAGAACAGACCAACATAGGTGACTGGCTTCATAGTTGACCTCACAGGGAAGTGTGTCAGTGGACTACAGATGAATTGGGAATAGTATCTTGTAAACTAGTTGGAGTTGGATTGTAGAGGAGTGAAATACCAAGGGTATTGATCCAGGTGGATATCGGTGGCCACCCACCTTTTCCAAATGTCTCAAAATGACTTTCTGGCAATTTTGGCAATTTACTATTTTTAGCAGGTTTTAACTTCCGGGGCCATTTTGAGGGCCCAAATGAAGGTTTTTCAAGATAGAGGTTCTCAATCATATACAAAGGCATTATTTATCCCCCAAAATTAATCTCCTCGACGATACCTTTCCAACGAGCTATCACACGCCTAAAATGGAGATCGTATGCAAAAGTTACGACCCCGGGAAGTTGATGTACTCACTTACCCAAACGGGGCCCACATGACTTTTGGCGCTTCATCTCCCAGGGTTAGTTTTTTGGATGTATAGGGTTTTTGGAATTCCTTATTATTGTAAAAAGGCCTTTAGAGCCTCATTGTAATCATCTTATTATGAATGCGAGTAGCCGTCACATCTCTTCTCAGAGATAAGCTGCCACCATTCTAGCGAGTCTTTCACTCTGTATTTTTACAGTCTCTCTACATTTATTTGATTAATAGAAATCGTGTATTATTGTATATCTGTGTTTATGGTTTCATCTCTGATACATTTTTGTTATATTATTGAATATCTGGAATATCTCTGTGCATTTCTTTATTATATCTCTGCTCTCATTTCATGCCGAAAATAATCCGGATCAATGGTATCAGAGCAGGATGCTCTTGTTCATTTTTCTTCAGTGCATGTCCCTGACGAGGTCTGAGTATAGAAAGTTGGGTATCGATCTTGTCTCTCTTGAAGACAATCGCTCTCGCACACCCAGGAAACCCTCAATGGTGGAAGAAAAGAAAAACAATGGAGCAGACGATCCTATCAATCTGTTGCTTGAGCAAGCTCTCATGCTACAGAGGGACGAAATGATGGAGAATTTTTCCCACATCCTTCAATGCCTGCCGATAGCATCAGACGCGTCTTCATCAAGCGACCACTTTGAAGGCACCTCGCCTTTCAAGGTACAAGTTAATTTTGATATTCCTGTATTTGAAGGACAGATAGATGCAGAAGCCCTAGAAAAATGGTTAACTCTGCTGGAAGGTTATTTCTCTGTTCACAATTTTTCTGACAAATAAAAGATCACCTTTGCACTCCTTAAATATCTCCCTCATGTCAAACATTGGTGGGAAACTTACTAGGAGCAAAGTTCTACAAAGGATTCTGGAATATATGGGGCTGATCCCACTTGGGATTTTTTTGTGGATGCAGTAAAAGAACAATATTACCCTGTTGGCAACTGTGAGGACCAGTACATGAGATGGACCACACTGCGACAAGAGAGGGGCCAATCAGTTCTGAAGTTCAACAATACCTTCCATACCTTGCACACCAAGTTGGGTATCAAAGACTCTGAGAGACATTTGGTTCTGAAATACCGTGGGGCTCTACACATGAACATCCAAACTGAAATGGATTTTCTGGACATCTCATCACTCGGTGATGCTTATCGATATGCTGTTAAAATTGAGCAGAAATTTAAGCATCAGAACAAATGGGAATTCGGGTCTGCAAATCCGCAACAACCAAAGTATGACAAATATGGCCCTAACAAGTAGTCTCCCGAAAACCAGTCCAAGACACAAGAAAAGAAGGGTCACGGGAAGACAAAGAAGGGCACCGAAAAATGGTGCGAGTTCCACAAAATCCCCTGGCACAACACCGATGAATGTCGCTCAAAATAGTCATTGGTGGTCGAGATCAAAGACAAAGAGTCGAACCCTGATTTAGAATCTGATTCTGAAAATAATGGTAAAGGACAGATCATTGATGCAGACTCCACTTCTATTGTTGCGACCGCAACAATTCAACCAGAAGAAACAACAGATCCTGAAGAGGGGGAGCACCTTTTTCATTCACAGATGTGGGTGAAGGGGACCCCACTGCATTTTATTATTGATAGTGGAAGCCAGAAGAACCTCATCTCAGAATAGGTCGTCAAACAATTGGTATTGTCGACAACACCACACCCGCAACCATACAACATCGGGTGGCTTCATTAAGGACGAGATCTCCATGTCAACCAACAGTGTCGATTGTCATACAGCATCCAACCCTTTAAGGATGAGGTATTATGTGATGTTGCCCCACTGGATGTCTGTGATGTTCTCTTGGGCCAATCATATATGTGGAGACGCCATGCTATTTATGAGTCTCAACCCCGTAGTGTCATTGTTACTTTCGGGGGTCATCTCTACAGAATACTAGAGGTAGTTCCAACTACTGTTCCACCTAAAAAGTGTCGCAAGGTAGTATCTCATACTGCAAAATTCAGCTTCTTCACAATCTATTCAAAAGGAGAACAAAAGGACACTGCAACCACTACAGGCTTGCCCCAAGCACCTTATATCCAACAAAAGAAGGTCAAAAAGGATGCAGCAAAGTGCAAATATTCCTTCTACACATCGTCCTCTCATGTATCTCGACTTGTTGAGCAGCTTCAACCACAACAGGTTCGCGATAGATTTCCACAAACTAAGCAGCGCAACATCTCCAGCAAGACAAGCAGCTCACCAAAATGCAGATTCAACAAATGTTTTTCCCTCTCCCCCAGGAGCTCAACGCAATGGAGACCATTGCTTCCTAAGCAGGGAGAATTGATCTAGGTGGATATCGGTGGCCACCCACCTTTTCCAAATGGCTCAAAATGACTTTCTGGCAATTTTGGCAATTTACTATTTTTAGCAAGTTTTAACTTCTGGGGCCATTTTGAAGGCCCAAATGAAGGATTTTCTAGATATAGGTTCTCAATGATAGTCGAAGGCATCATTGAGCCCCAAAAATGAATCTCCTCGATGATACCTTTCCAACGAGCTATCACACGCCTAAAACATAGATTGTATGCAAAAGTTACGACCCCGGGAGGTTGATGTACTCACTTACCCAAACGGGGCCCACATGACTTTTCGCGCTTCATCTCCCAGGGTTAGGTTTTTTGATGTCTAGGGTTTTTTTCATTCCTTCTTATTGTAAAGATTCCTTCAGAGCCTCATTGTAATCATCTTCTTGCGAATGCGAGTAGCCGTCACATCTCTTCTCGGAGATAAGCTGCCACCATTCTAGTGAGTCTTTCACTTTGTATTTTTACAGTCTCTGTACATTTCTTTGATTAATAGAAATCGTGTATTACTGTATATCTATGTTTATGGTTTCATCTCTGATACATTTATGTTATATTATTGAATATCTGGAATATCTCTGTGCATTTCTTTATTATATCTTTGCTCTCATTTCGTGCCGAAAATAATCTGGATCAGGTATGAGTTCCACTTTAGTTGGTTTCTCATCCTGATCGCTTTCATCGCTTGGGAACTGCCAGAGGAAGACACTTTTTTGAATATCTAACCTTTCGAACCACTAGCCGCACATTTTTGTACGCTGTTCTACTCTAGTGACATGAACAAGCAGTGGCAATTCAATGTTGTCTTCCACACCTATTTCAACCAACTGAAGAATGCAATTCATTCTACACTGGGAATCACCCCAAAAGTACTTCATAGGTTTAGACCTTTGATGAAATTCAGTGCAGACTGCCATTTAACCTATATTACAGTGCACGATGATGATCATAAACAACAGCTCCAATCCTACTACAAGCTGACAGAAGATGACTTGGAGGAGATTACCAAGGAATGATTGGTGAACCTCCTTGTTGCAGTGGACCCCGCAGACATGTCAGACGAGGAAATACCTGAAGCTATGTTGGATACATCTGGGCCAAGCAAGACTAAGAAGGATGATGAAGTTGAAGATGTCCCTAGCACGTCCACGAAGACTACTTCAATCTTACCTGCACAGGGAGGTGATGGTGATGAACTAGGTAGCACAAAAGTTGAGAAAACCAGATGAAAGGTTACTCCAAGTAGAGAGGAGGAGGATCCCTCCATGAAAAGAAAGATTACACCACCAAAACCCTCCTTATAAAAGAAAGATAAGGCCACTCGAACCACACTTAAAACTACCCTTACCTCATATGACTTCAACTTCTTAATTGTTGCGCTGAATGATGTTTCGCTAGAGCTCGCAGAAAAGAAAGAAGCAAAGAAGGAGGAGATGTTCAACTGAATCAAGGGAAAACTCCAAGAAGTGCAACATGCACTCCAGTCTAGCTAACTAGTTTCTACAACTCCCTTGATAAGCTGAACATTAGGAACATGCGATGAGCCCACTCATCTACACCAGATTGCTGATCAAGTCAAAGCTCACCTTCAACGAGCCCAAGAATACATAACACAAGTCTCCCAGGCTTTGATGCAAGCACAAAAATCACTTCTAGAACAACGGAGTGAGGCAGAATGGGAAAATGTTGCCCTGAAAGCAAAGTGGGATGAGGAAAAGGCACAGTTGCTAGAAGAGAAACTTGAAGTATAGGAAAGGGTTCACAAAGCAATTCACTCTGTGACGGTCATAGAAGTGAAGCTAGAAGACCATATCCCACAGCAGGTGACCCAACTGGAAGAAGTAATCCAACAACTCCAACAGCGCATCACATATCTGGAGCTCCACACCATGCCTAAGACCCCCCAAGAAATAAGATATCTAAGAGAGGCCACTGCTCAAAGCACAGTTGGCCGATTAAAAACCTTTGCCTTGGAATGCAAGCAGTTGAGCACTAGAAGTGCCCATACTTATGAAACCCTCACAGAGAATATTGAATTGTAGACATTAGAGGCACAACTCCAAGAAGAAAAGAAACATGTAGACACGTTGCAGGCACAGATAAAGACTTTGACTCTAGTCAAAAGAATGAATAGGTTCACAGAACAACGCACAACCCAACAATAGGTACATACATTGCAAAGTAAATTGATGGAAGTATCCCAACAACTTCAGCCAATCCAAGAAAAGACATGCCAACTATTTGCTGAACTTGAAATCTAGGGATTTGAACCCAAACAGGTTGTCATCACTGCAGAACAATGCCTGGAAGGTCTTCTTAATGACACAGTGATCCAGGAATTCACTGAGCAAGAAGTTGTCGCACTACATTAGGTCGAAGCATCTTGAGTGAAGATTGAGGCATTCGGGGTAGAATTGATCAGACCAGAGTGGCTCGGGACGAGTCACAGGTGAGTGTTGGGGGCTTGTTGGCCCTTGACCAAGTTTTGAAGAATACTTAGTCATATTTGACCGTTTTTGGGACTTTGACAGCTTGCCCAAGATAGAGTGCAACACAAAGTGGTAATTAGGGAAACTAGACCTATTTTTGGGTCCCTTTAAGGGTTTTAGCTTAATGTAATGGGAAAGGGATGTCATCCCATGGGTTCACCCATGTTTAGGCCCATTTTTGTAATCTATAAATAGATACTTAGGCAATGTAAGAGAAAAGGGGTAGAGAGTAGCACATCTATGTGATGTATAGTTGATGGCTTAGTGCCAGGACTGGATTTGTGTGATCAGATGTATCTTGTAAATTCTCTGTGTATGATTGTAAGAAGCTCGCAAGTTGTTTTGTGTTGAAGTGCAATGAAGAAGGATCTAGCAAGATGCACAGATCTTATGTCCTATTGAAAGCAAGGATTGTTGAATATTTGTGTTGTAATTGCTTGATTGAGATAATAAAGAAGAAGATATTGTGGATGTATCCCCAGGGTGGGGGTGAACCACGATAACTTTGTGTATTGTGCTCTGCTCTTCGACTTGATGTGTTTATCTCCTTCTTGGCTAAGTGCTTGATGTGTTTAAATATAATCATTTATTCTTTGTGCTTCTAAGATAGGAATGAATGTTAGATATGATATGTAATATGCTTAGTGCTTGATCTGCGGAACCTGATCTATCTTGTTGTGGATAAGTGTTGAATTATATTAGATCTAAGTACTCACCATGATACTCTGTGTTATTTGCGAAGTGTTGTAAGGGTTGAATATTGATGGATAAACCATGCTAGATGATTTCTAAGTGCTATAATCACATATCTCTATCCCAGCCAAGGTTGCATACATCTGAGTCCTACAACCACCCCTGCCTCTACCTTGGGTGAGACTTCATCTGCTACTCAGTTGTTTCCGAAAGGGTCAGTAGTTAGGGTTTTGTTGGTGCGCTCTTGAGCGTTGAACCCTGGGTCTTCCCTTGTGCCAACACTTACTAAATTCAAATCCCATAAATTCTATTTTTCCACCAATTCTATCATGTCCTTGAAAAATCACAGTTGCAAGAGATTGAAACAAAGCACACTCAACCTTGTAGGATCATATCAATAATTGATTCCATAGCACCCTTTAATCTTTCCACCAATTATATCACCTAGAATTGTGTGATCACCCTTCGTTTCAAAACATTTTGATCACACTAACTTGATTTGATGTGAACTACCCTTCGATTTAAACATTTCCATTTCTCTTCATTTATATGGTATCATGTACCTTCATTTGAATAGGGTGAGTTACCTTTACTGAATAGGTGTAAGTGTCTTTGTTTAAACAAGTGCTCCATTGTTTTGATCTACCATTCTTTCAAAGCGTTACAACTTTTTTTGTGGGAAAAAATTTGATTTCTTTCATTCATATGAGTGTGAGTAATATTCATTTTTTTGGTAAGGGAATGACTCCCAACATCCAGCTTCTCAATATGGTATACCATATTAAAATGTAATATGGTATACCATATTACAATGTAATATGGTATACCATATGTCATGTAGTTTTTTATTTTTTTAACTTGAAGGAAGCGTGGTAATATCGACGATAGTTCGTCGCAAGGCAATTTTTTTTTGGAACAAGCGTGGAAATAGCGACGAAATTTCATCACACTTTGCCACGGTTTTGCATCGCACATATAGAATCTGTGTCATATGCTTTTTCTCTGCCATTGATTTTTGTTGCTATTGCCACGATTTTTCATCGCAACTTTCCACAGTTTTTTTTACCTTGGCATGGTTTTTCATCCCTATTGCGAAGACGTTTCGTCGCTATTGCCATAATTCATAAGGTAAACCTATATTGATGGTGATGACACGTGGAGGGATAATTTCATCATTTTTTCCACAAACACCTTTTTTGTGGATATAGCGACAAAAAAATAGCGATGAAAAATAGTCTTTGCTTTCGTGGAAATTACAACTGATAAGTGTGGCAATAGCAACGAAAAAACATGGAAAAATTTGTCATATGTAATAGTGAGAGGTACCATTGTTCCACATTTCATGAAAAGACATTATCCAGGTCATATCAGAGCATTCAAGGTTAATTTATCTCTACAAGGGTGATTAAATTATGTCATTCCATATCGACGGTCAATAATTATTGAAGTGGACTCATATCATCAAGATGGTTGGGGTTTTTAATTTGTCCACTAAGGATGCACCAAGGATAACACCTTTTGATTCTTAGTTTCGAACTAAGGTTTTATGGAGATAGCATAGAAATATCAAATATTTGATGATGATGTTGAGCATTTGGTTCTAGATTGTAGTCTTATGGAATAATTAGATGCCCAGACCCATCATCTATTTCATGATCGGGGGAGTGCAAGTCATGCACGCTAACATATGGGTAAAATCCAATGACAATGATATAAGAAAAAGTTCATATCTTTGGAATACATTATTAAAGGAACAATTTCCAATAGTTGGATGATGACGATGAGTACCCCAATATACAATCTCAGCCATAGATTTATTGTGGGCCCCACCTAACCATCCCACAAGTAGTGAATTCATAGGAGATATCTATCATGCACATTGAATAAGATATGGACCATGGATTGAATACTCGAAGGACCATAGGATCCATTATATCACATCATCGGAGATGTAATGGTTAAAGTGCACCCTGCTACCAGTTGCATCAATGACGACAATGATTGTTGGCCCTGGTGATAAAAAAAGAATTGATCAATGATTGTTCTTTAACAAAAGGATGGTCAGATGACTTTGGAGTGATGAGGTGTTTTGTACTGTATTTGTACTTGGATGGTCCTCATATGAAGGATATTAGATCGAAGGTTGAGGATCAATCAAAGAGACGATCCATCAAGGTTGAGAGTCAAGGAAAGTAAACTAGATTGCGTACAACAAAAGGGTACCCATATTATTTTTTTTATGAAGGATATTTGAATGTCTATTTGAAGAATAAGTAAAGTGAGCTAGGGCCGACCCCCTGGACTTGGTTTCATGGAAAAATATGCGAGAGTGTGAATTTTATAAATCACAATGTCCAAATCATATTCTTATATGATTTTGTGGTGAAGATCTTTGAGGTTATGAAGGGGGTAGAAAAAGTGTGCAAGGAAGAGTAAAGTTAACATGAACAACTGAGGAATTCCGACATCAATGAATGAAGAATGAAGGGAGACCATGAAGATAAAAGGATTCTCTATTTGAGAAGATATGTAGAAGTTTTGATGATTGTGTGGCATCTATAGGAATAGCAAAGATGTTGACCATTTTGTTCAAATGAAGATATCATAAAAGGTATCAGTGTTAATTGCATATTTCGAGTGGCAGGGTGGTGTAAGGTAGAGGATTTGTGTCCTCATATTCTTGATAAGTTGGTTCCTCATAGGATGGTACCTCCAAACATTATTGTTGATTTGGTTCTCAACCAAGGATATTAGTGTCTCCTCTAGGTCGGTTCCAACAAATATTGTAACAATACGTTGGTCCTTCCAAGATTTTATAAATAAACATTATTTGGTTTTCTCCCTTATTGGGTTTCCACATAAAATTTATGTGTACTGTGCCTTTATATGTATTTGTTGATATGGCTAAGTATTTACATTCATTATGATTGTTTATATAATGTTTAGGTAAAGTGGTAAAACTAAAAAGTGGAAAATTTTTCTAATATTGATTCACCCCCTCCTCTTAGTATTAGTATATATTCCAATAATTATTACCATAGTATGTTCCTTAAGAAATTTTCTAACTCCTAGAAGGTAAATTTCTATGGCACACATGGAAAACTAGGAAAGAACTTCCAAAAACAACTCTCCATTATTTGATGGATCAAATTATGAATTCTAGAACATAACAATGAGAGAATACCTATAGTCGCTAGGATATGATGTCTAGCCATAAGCCAAAAATGGATACACCACCCATGAAAGTCAACTCTATGATTTAGTCTCTAAAAGGCTCAGTGAAAATAACTCCAAAGCCATAAATGTTATTCTATATGGATTAGCAAGTTCAAAATTCATAAAATTCATGCATTGTGGATCAACTAAGGAAATTTGGGCTAAGCTACAAAATACATATGAAGGGAATGTGAATGTCAATAAGGAAAAGCTACAAACTCACAGGGGCTGATTTGAAAACCTTAAAATGAAAGAAGAAGAAGATATAGTTGCATACTTTCTTCATGTGGATGAGATTGTTAACACTATAAAAAAACTATGGGAAACCATGGATGACAAATTCATTGTAAAACAAGTTCTCAGGACACTTCCATCAATATTTAATTGCAATGTATCCACCATTGAATAAATGAAATACTTTGATAGTCTAATAATAGATAAATTACATGGAATTCTTATAACCTATGAAATGAAAACCATGGAACAAAATCCATCAAAGCATAAGGAAACATTCAAAGTATCAAAAGGGACAAGTTGAAAAGGACACCAAACATATGACTCCTATGAAGAGGAATCAAATGTAAAAGAAGAAAAAATCATCAAGAGGCTCAAGAAAGGCACTGACAAGTATAAAGGTAAGCTCCCTTTCAATTTTATTTTATTGTGGTAGAGTAGGTTATTTTGTTGCTAAGTTTCCATTCAAATGGATATCTAATTTTAAGAATAACAAAGATCACTATGTAAGAAACAAAATTGAAGAGAAAAGGAATAAATACACAAAAAATAAAAATATGTATGCCAATGGCGAAGGCATATCCTTTGATGAAGAAGAAAAAACCCCATAACATTTTATATATGTCCATCAATAAACTATATGATGATGAAACCTCAAACCATGAATATGCTAACAAGGAAGGAGATATTAATCTTGAAGATGAACTAATCTTTTCTCTAAGTGAACTGAAAAAACTCAAAAAGAAAAATCAGACTCTCAACGAACAATTAAGAAAATCAAAAGGAGAATATCATGAACCAACTAATGAAATTGAGACTATTAGTCTAAAAAGACAATTAGAGGAAGAAAAAAGGGTTGCAAAGATCTTTGCAAATAAACTCATAGAAATGGAGGATATATGCCATAAAACAGAGCTTGAAATTTTCTACCTAAGAAAAGAATTAGATAAGAAAGTCACCCAATTGAACATAAATATGAGTTTTGAAAAGAGATCAATAGTCCTGGAAGACATTTTAAATGTCCAAAGGTCACCATTTGATAGATTGATAGAATTGATATCGTCTATAATAACAAAAAAATATCGATTTTGAGATTCCATAGAAAGGGGAGAAGACACAAAGATATGTAAATGTGCTTAGAAGCTTCAATCACAATGGAAACACTATAAAATTTGAAGGATATGACAAACAAAAAAAGGAATATTTTCCAAAAATCGCTTTTCTCCATCACATAGTTGAATCTGAAAAAGGTACTCCATCCAGAAGACATCTCTCCATAGGAAATTCTTCCTAGGATGATTATGTGAGAAATCAAACATCTCAAAGTTTTTCCAACATAAATGCTCCACCAAGAATAACTCCTACGACAAGGTATGCAAATTTGTTTCATGGTTATTGTTTCTCCTGTCATAATTTTGGGCATAAATCCATTAACTATAGGTCCAATACAAGATATAATTATCTGAGAAGCATAGATATATAAAACACTACTGGGAATGACTATTTATGCAACAAAACTTCTCATGAGTTTGCTAAAAAAAATTATAATTCATTTTCCCTTCTTATGAACTCCAATGTTGAATGTTACAAATGTATTAACTATGGTCACAAATAACATGAGTATAGAAACATATTGAAATACATGGGAAAAAACATGAAACAAAAATCGTATACTAATAACAAAGAAGGAAATGCAAGAGTATGGAAGAAAAAACTAGATCAACAAAAAGGAGAAGAGAACAATCTAGCTCTACATGCTCAAAACAACATAATCCAATGGTATATTTATAGTGGATGCTCTAAGAACATGTCAATAGATCATAACAAATTTAGGAATACAAAGTATGCAATTCATGTTCAGAAATCATAATTCTTCCAAAACAATTGGAAAAGGAACAATTAGTATTGTAAGTGAGAAAGCCAAATTGGAAATTCTGTTCTTGATTGAAGATATGAAACACAACCTCCTAAATGTTATTCAAATGTGTGATCAAGGACACATTCTTGCACTCAACTCTTGAAAGTGTCAAATAAGAAGTGAAAAATATGGCATATTTGTTTCTACAACACTCAGGAGTACTAATAACATACACATTTTAGATGAAGTGAAAGGAGAGAAATGTTCCATGGGACAAATAGATCAAAGTTGGCTTTGGCATAGTAGAATGGGACACACAAATTATGACAATTTTGTACAAATAAGAAAGAATTAGGATGTAAGAGATATGTCCTTAATTGTAAAACCTTCAGATCCTATTTCCAAACATTGCCAACATGGAAAGCAAACCAGAGTCTCATTCAAAACAAAGGAGCATTCAACTTCAAAACCTTTGCATCTCATTCATATCGATTTCCATGGACAAACCAGAACCAAAATATTGCAAGGTGAGAACTACTTTATGCTACTTATATATGACTACACTAGAATTACATGGGTTTCTTTTCTATATAATAAATTAGAATAAATTGATCAATTTAAGGTGTATAAAGAACTATTGGAAAATGAAACTAACCTCAAAATCAAGTGATTACGATTAGACACTGGAGGTGAGTTTACCTCAAATAAATTTTAGGAATTTTGTGAGATGCATGGAATCAAGAGACAATTTTCAGTAGGAAGGACACCATAGAAGAATGGTGTGGTAGAAAGAAAAAATAGTACCATGCAAGAAATGGAAAGAACTATGTTAAGTGACTCCAAACTATCAGATACATTTTGGAAAGTAGAAGTACATACTATTGTGCATATATTGAACATATGTTTTCTTAGAGAAAACCTTGATAAAAAACTATATGAACTTTGGAATGTTTAACTATATCAAAGTATCTGTGAGTGAATGCTACATAAAAATAAGGGAAGAGAATATGGGTAAATTTGATTCTAGAACAGATGAAGGAATATTTCTCAGTTACTCATATGATAGTAAATCCTATATATGCTACAATGTAAAGTTGAACAAGACAACAATGAGTACAAATGTGAAAGTCGATGATGAAAAGACACATTTTACAAACGAGATCTCAAAAGAACAAAATACAGATAGGAATATGAAATTCAACAAGAAGAATAAAACAAAGGGGAATAAGAAAAAGAGTAAGAATCGGAGGAAGAACAAGAAAATGAACAAGAAAAGAAGAATACACAAACACAGGAGGAGGATGTAGTAGAAATACATGAAAAAGGAACTCCTTCAAGGTATGTACAAAAGAATCATCATGAAAGCTAAATTCCTGGAGATAGGAGTGCAGTACCTCAAAGAAGGATAAGGATAAACAATAAGGTAGAATATTATTTATTATCTACAATAGAGCTTCATAACTTTGAAGAATCCAATGAATATAAACATTGGGTCAATTCGATGAATCATGAATTGGACCAAATTGATAAAAGACTAAACCTCGGATCTTGTTCCTAGACCCAAGGATAAAAATGTAATTAGAACTAAATGTGTTTTCATAAATAAACAAGATAAAATGGTCAGGTAGAGAGAAACAAAGCTAGATTTGTTTGCAATGGATATGCTAAAGTTGAAGGAGTTTATTTTGATGAAATGTATGTCATTGTAGAAATATTGTAAGCAATTAGGATTCTTCTGGAATTTGTTTGGTACAAGAAATTTAAGATTTATCAAATGGATGTTAAATCAAAATTCCTAAATGGAAATTTAGAGGAAGAAATATGCATTGAAAAACATCAAGTATTTCAGTTATTATTTAAGATGAATATTATGTGTGTAAACTCAATAAACCTCTATATGGCCTCAAGAAATTCCTTAGAGATTGGTACTCTACAATGGACACACATATACAACCACAAATATTTAAGAAAGGATCTCCATACAACAACCTATACATTAAAAAGGAATATAAAAACATGATTATAATCATTGTCTCTACAGAAAATATAATATTTGTATGTGATGATGACAAGATAAGGAATAATTTTTTTGAAGAGATACATAATGAATTTAGATGTCAATGCTAGGAGAGATATAATTATTTTTAGCACTGGATATTTCTCAAACAAACAAATTTATCTTTATATATCAAGTGAAATAGATTAAGGAGATTCTCCCTAAGTTCAAAATGGAAGATTGCAGACAAGAAAGATACCGATAACAACAGAAATAGCACGAGATGACGCGCGCTCTGCAACTCGGTCTAGGGTTTTAGGGTTTTAACCGCATTTCCACATTTCTAGCCCCGCTGGGGCTCATGACTTTGAAGGAAGGAGGGTCGAATGGTGCCTCCTACAGCTAGGCCACTGTGAATGGAAGTTTTGGAGAAGGTTTCAAACGGCCGACCTTTGAGCCTCCACCATATCTACGTGAAAAACTCCTGACTAAAGGAACTTTCAAGGACCGAGAGATGGATATCGATCCAGAGAACGCAGCCATACTTGCTACAGTGCTGACTCCATGGCTACCGGGAAAATGCATTCCACAAGCGCCACAAGCCCCGAAATACATTATCAACTCACTGCGCATAGAAGAGAAAAAGAATCACATGAGAGACCACGCCCTAGTGGGGAAATTCCTAGGGATGTGGCCATCAGAGCGAAATCTAATCAAATGGATACAATACTGGTGGAAGCTAAAAGGACACTATGAACTACAACTGGGCTCCAAGGGCTTCTTCACAATCATATTGCACAACCTTGAGGACCGCAATTGCATTTTCGATGGCGGTCCTTATTTCTATAACTAAGCAGGACTCTTCTTAAGATTCTAGACTAAGAAGTTTAGCCCTGAAAAGGAAGATTTTTCCCATGCACCAGTATGGATCAGACTGTACTCTCTCCCCCAGGAATTTTGGTTGGAAGAGGTCTTGGCTGGTATCGGCAATACCATTGGAATATATGTTAAGTCTTCAGAAGCTACCAAGCAGAGGTGATACACCTCTTATGCGTGCATCTGCGTATACTTGAATATAGCTAAACCGTTGCCGGGAACAATAATTCTCAAATACCATGACGAGGATTGGACCCAAACCATCGACTACGAACACATTTCGTTCAGGTGCAGGAAATGCCATGAACACAACCATCTTTTTAGAGAGTGCCCCCTCAATGCGGCTCATGAAGAAGGGAACCTAGAAGGTGGAAAAGACAAGGACGGATTTGCTCAACCAGCGGGGAAAAGAAGACAAGCAGAATGAAAGCAACCAACCCAAGTAAGTAAAGATCCCTCCACTAGTAATAAATATGCAATATTACAAGATCAACTAGAGAACCCCTCAACTCTCTTAAATCCCAATGAACTCCATGCGGATAATCCTCCCCAATATTTTGGCCAAGGGGAAGAATGACCACCACAAGGGAAGGAATCTGATCACCCCCCCCTAGACACGGTAGGGGATCAACAAGATTTTATGGAGACATAGGACAATGATGCTGAAATGGAACTAAAAGAGAAAGAATTAGCTGGGGTGGACCTAGAGCACCTCGAACACGCCTACAGGCATCGAAAACTGTACACTATACCTCGGGATCAATTACGGAAGGTGCATAAGGTATTTCTCAATTCCTCTGCTGGCTCCACAACTCAATCCAGCAAGGGCCTGGGAATATAGAGCAGTCAATCAAAGAACTAGAGAAAAACTCAAAAAGATGAAAAGAAAAGAGGAAGGAAGTCTACCAATAATATTATACAAGAAATAGGCCATTTCATGGTAAATTCAGGGCAACTCCACCTCATCTCGGACAACATTCCTCCCCTCTCCACCCCCCCAACATCATGAATATTATCTCCTAGAATATCAGAGGCCTCAATGGATGTAGCAAGAAAAAAATGCTACGAGATCTGAAGACAAAAATGCTACGAGTATTACTACAGGAAACAAAATGCATAACTGAAGACATTGATAGGCTACTCCCCTACTGTTGGAATCAAGGGGAAGCAATTTCAACCACAGCAATAGGCACAAATGGAGGTTTGGCTATCCTCTGGAACCCCAACTCATTGTTGATTGAGAATTTTATCACTACCAAATGGTCCATTATTGTCGATTATAGGCTTATAGGCTCTAACAAGCCCAGACACCTGACTAATGTCTGCGGCCCGGCCAACCCAAGGGATAAGAAATCCTTCCTTAGGAACTTGGAATACCTATCCAACCTGACCAGATACAATCACTGAAATATCGGGGGAGATTACAATCTCATTCACAGTCTGGAGGGAAAAAAAGGGGGGTCAAGATGCCTAGATCAAGACTCCATTGACTTCAACAACCTCATAGATAAACTCAATCTCATTGACCTGGAATCTATCAACGACATTTTTACCTGGACAAATAGAAGAACTGGATCACACCAAGTCACCTGCAAACTCGATCGCTTCCTTATCTCTGATTCCCTTATGTTGGAGGGAACAGCCCTGGAAGCGAGTATTCTGAATATCCTTGGCTTGGATCACTGGCCCATTCAGCTATGGATGGATGTGCCAGCATCACCAGGGAAAAAACCTTTCTGGTTTGAATAGTTCTGGCTCAACCATCCAGACTTCCAAGCAAAGATCCAAGATTGGTGGAGGAAGGTAGAGGTCTCCAGTGGCTCCAAGATGTACAGATTCCAACAAAAGTTAAAAAACCTCAAACAAATTCTCAAAATCTCGAACAAGCAAACCTTCGGCAATATATTCGGCTCCCAAAAGAAGCTGTCAGAACAAATGGAGTCAATTCAAAATCAGATTTGATTGCAAGGGTTAACGAACGAGCCCAAAGCTCAGGAAGCAACAGTAAATCAACAAATGGAGGCTAGAAAAGGACAAGAAGAGATTCTATGGAAACATAAATCACATATCCAATGGCTCAAGGAGGGGGACCACAACACCAAATTTTTCCATAGATTCGTCATTCAACGCCGTCACACTAATAGAATCACGCACCTAATCTCCACCAATGGTGAGCCCATTTTTTCCCATGAATACCTGGAGACAACACTGATAGACTATTACAAAGATCTCCTCACGGAACCTTTCCCGAATAGATCAGAGGCCATAGCTAAGGTCATGCAGCATGTACCCTCCCTCGTCACCAAGGAGCAAAACTCATCTCTGATCCAACCTATTACAATCGAGGAGGTGGATCAAGCGCTTTAGGACACCCCAAGATGCAAGGCACCCGACCCTAACGGATTCACCAGTGACTTTTTCCACCACTGTTGGCCGATGATTAGGGTAGAGGTATGGGAAATTATTGAAGACTCCTACTCCACAAGACAAGTCCTTCAATCTCTCAATGCGACTTTCCTCACTCTCATCCCCAAAGAGGGGTAGGCTCACCATCCCAAGCAGTTCAGACCCATAGCCCTCTGCAACATCATCTATAAGCTTCTAACAAAGGTGATTGCTCGAAGGTTCAAGCCCATCTTGCCAACTATCATCTCTCTGGAACAATCGGGCTATGTGGAGGGAAGACAAATCCTGGACAGTGTCATCCTAGTTCATGAGGTGATCCACTCTTTGCAGAAGACTAGAATGCCAGGTATTCTCCTTAAATTAGATCTTTCTAAAGCCTTCAATAACATAAGCTGGGACTACATGTGGGAAATGCTCCTTGCCTTTGGCTTTGATAAATTCTGGGTGACGTGGATCTTGAACCTAACCTCCTCATCTTTTCTCTCCATCCTTATCAATGGTGTTCCCTCTCGCCCCTTCTTCCCTTCTAGAGGAATTAGGCAGGGATACCCTCTCTCCCAATTCCTCTTCATTATCATGGTTGAAGGTCTTAGTCAATATATTCACGCAGCTGTTGCAAACAACTTATTGGTAGGCCTACCTTTGCATGGCATCTCCCCCCCTATCTCGCATAGCCAATTCATGGATGACACACTCTTGATTGGTACCCCAACTATGCGTGAAGCAAACTCCAATCTCTTGATCCTCCAAACCTTCTCTGAGGCCTCAGGCTTGGACTGCAACAAAGACAAATCCCAAATCTTTTTCTTTAATA
>JZKD02S2206496.1:199718-237410 GCA_000966675.3 Picea glauca | reverse complement strand
GATTAAATGCCATATCTATGATATATTAGGTTTCCACAGAAGCTCCCTTCCATCCAAATACCTTGGAATCCCTCTAATTGATAATGCCCTTCGGAACTCCTCTTGGGAACATATCCTCTCCTCTTTTACTAGGAAACTCTCTTCCTGGACCCTAAGAGTTCTAAACCTTCTAAGTCGTCTCATTCTCCTCCGAGAAGTTCTCCAGGCCCTTCCCACCTACATCTTCTCGGCGCTGGCTGCTCCAAAGTTTGTCCTGACAACCATTAAAAGTTTACAAAGGAATTTCCTATGGAAAGGCCTCAATATAGGGAAGAAAATATTGCTTATCAGCTGGGACAAACTTTGTCAACCCAAAGCGCAAGGAGGCCTTGGTTTATGAGACCCCACCATCATGAATAAAGTCCTAAGTGCCAAAATATGGTGGCGATGGATTAAGAATCCCAAGGACCTTTGGGTAAGGCTATGGAGGAAGAAATATGTACCAGAGGTGGTGGAAAAAAACCTAATACGCTGGAATGGAGACATATCAGGGTCTTTAATCTGGGCAGCGACTAAGCAGAATAGACAGCGAGTCACCCACCATGATTTCTGGGAAATTAGAAATGGGAAAACAACCCTATTCTGGAAAGATTCCTGGCAGCAATGGCCAATTCTGGACCACGAGGACTGGGCTGAGCGTATCAACACCCAAGCCACACAGGTAGGCCTGACAAAAGTAGCGGATTATTGGCAAGATAATCTTCCAGAAGACACCTGGCGGCACTGGAACCTTGATAGGGAACGCATGAACCTGGACATGCACATGGATCTGAGACCTTGGCAGAATGAAATGTTCAAACGGAAAATCCCCAAGCTCACAGGAGAGGATATCCTTTGATGGGGATATTGACCATGGGGCACCTAGAGCATATGAGAAGCCTACCACATCAAAATCCATTCGAACCTGGCACCTACATGGGATGTTTGGAGCAAAATCTGGAACCTCAATCATTGGCCTAAAATCACCCTCTTCCTTTGGCTCGTTATCCACTCGAGCATTCTAACCTGGGATAAACTCTCAAAAAGAGGTTTAGTGGGGCCTTCTATATGTATACTTTGTGGGGAGGCAGATGAAACCATGAATCACCTTCTCAATTCCTGCCCGTACACTGCTCAAATTTGGGACCAAAGTGCGCTCATTATGTGCACCTCAAACCGCGAAAGAGACAACATCGTCGACACTATTACGAACTGGAGGGACCAAGTGTTTCAATATCCCCTCTTAAATCGCATTTGGCAATTAATTCCCGTATTAATCCTCTGGAAAGTATGGAAGGAAAGAAACATAAGGATTTTCAGGAATGCTTCCCTCCCGTGGAAACACTGTTGGAATCGTTCCAACCTCAATATTCTGGAAACTCTCAACCTCCAGCTTTGGAATGAAAAAGACCTGATCAACAATCCCTCAGAACTCCTAATCCTTAAGAACTGGAAGCCCTTCCTATCTTCTCACCCACCTATCCCCTCTTTCCCCACCCCTCCCAGCAGCCCCTCCTCTTGGTCCACCCCTCCGGTTGACTTCATCAAACTCAAGTTTGACAAAGCCTCGAAAGGCAAGCCAGGAGCAGTAGGTTATGGAGTCATTTTCCGCAATCACCATGGACACATTATTCTCATTAATGCAGGCTCCCGTGGTCATACCATGAACAATGAGGCGGAACTTTGGGGACTTATTAGGGGACTGCAATTAGCCATTGAACACAACTTCACCCAGCTGATTGTAGAGTGAGACTCTCAAATCATCATCAATCTCCTCAGCAGACTTTTAAATGGAGTAGACCCGGAAAGAATATCACCTAGTTGGAGACTCTCACATGGGCTAAAGACTATTACATATTTACTGCAACCCAATCAGGTTGTTATAACTGCTCATATTAGGAGTGCGAATCAGGTAGTGGATGAACTGGCTAATCTGGGGACCAACTGGGATGGACCGAAACTCCTCTGCAAAATGTCCCTTACTCCAGATCACCCTATCCTCCAGCATTGTATCCGCAAATCCGGGGAAGTGGACAAACCCCCGTATGGGGTGATAGTGCCAACCACTTGGCGTACAGAGGGAGAGCGGATGAGCCAGCAAGGCAGTGAGCCATGTGACCAGATCGTGCCAACCACTGTTGACTCTACCTAGCATTAACTGGCTTTCATGTCATTTGCAATGGCATTAATTTTGTTTCACTCGACCTCCATTATGCATTGTTCTATGGCTTCTATGTCCTCTTATGCTCCTCTCCCTCTCTCGAGAACCGACTCCAGCATTCCTCCGCTTCCCTGTCCTGGTTTTGCTTGCACATTCATGGTGCTCACAGGTCCTTGCCTTCTCTAGGATCTCCACATTTTCCTGGAACACAAAATCCATTTCCACTTTCAAATCATGTCCTGTCAATGAGGACGGCCACGAAGGGGATCTCCTTGGCATCCTCCTTAGCCTCGTGCATCGGTTTCTCCCCCTGGTTTTCCCTCAACACTTTCCTTGCCGCTTTTGCTACCTGAGTTAGAACCTCTCACTTCCTCCAACTTTCTTGTCTCCCTCTTTGAGTGCTTAGCCATAATTGAAAGATTGTCGGGCTCTTCCTTGCACCACCTTGCTGCTCCACCAACCTCCAGAACTTTCAATCCTTCCCTTGCACCGGTTGTTGGTTCCTCAAAGTCGCCCATGGGGGTGCCACCTCCTGTTTGAGCCGACCGAAACAACATGTCAGCGTTTACTGAATCCAAGCCTGATCTACAGTTGAAAGAGAGTTTCACCATTCTCTATGATTTGCTCTTCGAACTCCATCAGGGAATGGAGGACCTCCAATTTTGAATGCAGCTTATGGACGGAAGGATCTCGACCCTCCTCCAGCTCCTTTCTACCTTCCAAGACGCCTCTCCCTCCTACCTAGCAGGTGTGGCTTCAGTAGGGGCGCCCTCCTTAGCAAGTGACGACAGAAATGTTAAGACGCAGATTGTAACAGAGGTCGTTGCAGAGCAGGTCCAACATGAGGACGTGGAAGCGGTCACAACCACAGGCCAGCATGTGCACACTCCGTTGGGAGACGCCATGATAGCTGCCAACAGGGACTAGTGCACCGTGGACGATGACATGCATTTGGAAAACAAGGGGACACCCGTTGAGGAGGAGTCATGGCTAGGTTACTTGCCAAGTTACCTGCCAGGTTACTTTCCAGGTGTCTAACCCCTCAAGGGATCTTTTCTTTTTAATATTTTTCCCTTTAGTTACAATTTAGTCAGCTTAGCTTTGTTCTTTAAGACTGGTAGGCTCTCAGATGCTAAACTTACCCGGTTGGCTGAATTGGTTTCTCCCTTTTGGGGCAGTTCTGTAACTACAATCCGGTTGTTATCAAATTTTTGTAACTATGGTCTAGTTTTTTGAAGGCCCTTATATATAAAACCACTTACTTAAAAAAAAAATAAAAAAAAAATGGAAGATTGCAAACCAATAAGAAATCCTATGGTCACAGGATGAAATCTCAACAAAGAAGATGAATCCATGGAAGGAGATCCAAAATTGTATAGGTTTGTGATTGGAATATTGTTATGTGTAATGGGTTAAAGGCCATATGTGATGTAGGTAGTTGGAATTGTTGCAAGGTTTAAATCTGCACCAAAAAAATCTCATGTACATGTAGTCAAGATAATATTCATATATCTCAAGGATACATTGGACTATGGATGGTGGTCTCCAAAAGGTGAGGATTTTAACTTGAAATCATACACTGATGTTGATTGGGCAGGATGTGTAGATGACAGAAAAAGAACAAGTGGAGGTGCATTCTTTTTAGGCAATTGTCTAGTTTCTTGGCTAAGGAAAAATCAATCATAAATTTATTTGTTAACTACAAAATCTAGATACATTGTAGTAGGATCTTCTTGCACACAACTTATTTGGATGAAGCATACTTTTCAATAAATTCATATTGATTACAAGCAATGGATATATATACTATGTGATAACACCAATGCAATAAGCATTTATAAGAACATTTCCATGCATTCAAAAACAAAAAACATACCTATCAAGTACCATTTTCCTAGAGAATAGGTTGAAAACCAAGTTGTAAATCTCGAATATGTCCCAACAAATGAACAAATCGTAGACACATTTACAAAACCACTTTCGAGACATACATTTAAGTAGCTTAGAAACAATATGGGAGTCATTCCCATCTCTACTTAAGGTATGACTGCTTCAAATGAGAGATTTTGTGAGCTTAGGAAAACAAAATCTTAGGTGGAGAGTGCATGAATGAGGATGTGGTACAATAAATTAGAAAAACAAGATTATTACAAGGAGGAGTGACTATAGAAAGATTCTTGAAGAATCCCAAACTAAGGGGGAGCTACAGAAAAAAATGAAGGTTTCTCAACAGAGAATAAAGGGAAATATCTAAAGAGGTGTAAAATTGTTTTCGATTGATGTCAAATGATGAGAAAGAGGGAGATATGGTTACAACAGAGTAAAGGAATGTCATAGAATACTATGTGATTCCATCAATGAAAAAGGTGGAGATTGTTGGAAATTGATTTCTCATTGATGTCAAAGGATGTGAAGATGAAGGAAGATTGAATGTGATTACAGGTCCAAGGATTGAACCTAAATCCAGAATGAAGAAATCCTTTACTTTCAGTATAAAAGTGCTTTTGTTTAAAGGAGATCGTGAGTATATTCTAAACCAGATCGAAACTACTCAAGAGAAGAAGCCCTTTTCTGCATCAATCAATTGAAGTAAACCCAAATTGAATTGGACTTGTGTAGGAGTTTGTAGGTTAAGTGAACAAATATTTTATATTTAATAGGGGTGAATCTTTCAAAAAATTGATGGTCCTTATCATATCATCGTGAGACTACCACATCAGAACTTGCCATACTTTACCGTGAGATCACCAACGACGATAAAGGTAAGGGACATCGACGATGTATGAAGAAGTGAAGTCAATGGTCAAGATTGAACCTTGATCATATCAAAGGAGAGGATATATTTAAAGTGAACTAGATCAACGGTCAATGAATAAGGTCCATGGAAATATTTTGTTGGAGTGGAAGTTTTAGAGTGGGTCCAGTTTTTTCTGGGCCTAGCATATCGTCAGGACAAGAAGAACCCATAAGTGTATCAATAATCAAAAGATACAATGATGATAACTGAAGCACCTAGTTATGGCTCGTGGTATTATGAAGAGTTAGTGCAAGTATATCAGGACCAAAAGATTCATCCGACATGATATATTGTCAAGGAATATTAACAATGCATATTTTTTTTCTCAATGATAAAAGTTTTGCCGATGATGAAAGATAAGGAAAATTTCAACTTGATCAATGGTGGATATTGAAATCCTTAGTTAGATCGATAGTTGGGATTATATGGTCAACGCTTTCCATATTGGAGACTCAAACCCCTCTTAAGGATCGTCAGTGATGATGATCAACGAGGCCAACCATGATGCCAGATCAACACCATGACACATTCAACATCAGAACCACGTAAGTAACAAGGATAGAGACACATCAGTGCCACATCATCCAACACCTATGGAAGGGGCCACATGTTAGAGATAATACAGTGCCACGTAGTGGTACCATTATTCCACTTGTTATGAAAAGAAAATACAGATGTTATATCAAAGCATGTAAGCTTAATTTATCTCTACTAGGGAAATTAACTTCTCTAAATCCATATCAATGGTCCAGAATGATTGAAGTGGACTTGTATCATAAAAAAGGTTAGGGTTTGTAATTGATCCACTAAGGAGGTGTTGATAATGAATTCGTTTGGCACTTGGTTTCCAGTCGAGGTTATATGGAGTTGGAAAAAAAATGTTAAAGAGTTGATGATGATGTTAAGCATTGGGTTCCAGCTATTAGTCTTATCTACAAGTTAGACACCTAGACCCAACATTTATTTCATCATTGCAGGAGTGCAAGTTATGCGCGTTGAAATCAAGGTAATAACCAATGAAGAAATTATAGGAAAAAGGTCACAACGTTGGGTTCCATGATTAAAGGAACGAGCACCAATATATGGACGATGACAAGAAGGACCCCAATATACAGTATTAGTCATAGATCTGTCATGGACCCCACCTGACCATTCGATAATTAGTGAAGACATGGGACATATTCGTCATGCAGATTGAAGAAGAGATATATCTATACCATTGATTAAACACTCCAATACCATAGGATCCATCAAATCATATCCTCTAAGAAGTAATGGTTAGAGTGGACCCTCCTACTAGTAGTGGCGATGAAAATGATGATCGTCAGCCCTAGCAATAATGAAATAATAGTTCAACGATTGTGATCTAACAAAAGAATGATCGAGTAGTTGTTAAGTGACAAGGTGTTGTTGACCGTCTTCATAATCCAATGGTCTTGATATGAAGGATATTAGATCGACGAATGAATATCAATCAAAGAGATGATCCAACAGTGATTGAGAGTCGTTGGGAGTAAAATAGATCGCGTACAACAAAAGGGAGCCTAAATTATTTTTTAATGGAGGATATTTGAAGTGAAGTTTGAGGAAGAAGTAAAAGAATTTAGGGTCGAACCCCTAGACTTGGTTTCATGGAAAAATCAATTAGAGCGTGAAGTTTATAAATCACAATTCCCAAATCATATTTTCAATTTATTTGGTAGTAAAGAGCTCTAAGGTTCTGAATGGGGGAGAACAAGTGTGCGAGGTAGAGTGAAGTGAATATGAACAAGTGAGTCATTTTGATATAAAATAATGAAGAATGAAGGGAGACCATGAAGAGTAGTGACTCCCTATTTGAGAATATCTAAATAAGCTTTGATGATTATGTGCAAGCTACAAGAATAGGAGAGATGTTTACCATTGTGTTCAAATGAAGATATCAGATGAGGTTTGAGTGTTAATTGCATATTTTAGGGTGATAGGGTGGTGCAAGGTAGAGTATTGGTGTCCTCATCTTCTTTACGGGTTGGTTTCTATCAAGTTGGTTCCTACAAACATTATTGTTGCGTTGGTACTGAACTAAATAGATTGGTGTCTCCTGCAGGTTGGTGCCTACAAGATTTTATCAAGAGAATTTTTTTGGTTTTCTCCCTTATTGGGTTTCGACTTAAAATTTATGTGTAATGTACCTTTATTTGATATGTGCTAATATGGATACGTGTACACATTTCTTATGATTGATTATGTAATGTTCAACTAAAGTGGTAAAGAGAAAAAGTGGTAAAAAATTTCTAGTATTGATTACCTTAAAAAAAGTATCTTGAACATTCCTTTTTTAAAGAAGGTAATCAGTGAAAATATCCCAATTCAAACAATTTTACTAAAGATTAATCAATATGTGAAAACCATACTATAACAAAAAGCAATCCTTGAAACACTGATCAAGAAAATGTGAAATCAAGAAAAAAATGAGGAACTGATCAAGTGGAAGAACCTACTAATAGATGAGGTTACATGGGGAGATGATTTATTCATGCAAAAACATACACAACTAATCATATGTTGAGGGAAACACTTGTTTGAAGGGAAGGGTCATGCTAATCAATAAATATTGAGTTATTTCGTTTCTATTTTTATATTATTGTTGTACTTATTGGTCAGTCAGGCCCTTTAATGGTTGGATAGACCATTTAAATGTAATTGTACCCTTTGTCTTCTATATATACCACAGATAAATTATTTTAGATATCATCTCATATTGTGAATTTTTTATATTATAGTAGGAGGATTCCTCTGCAAAGAGGATTCTCATTCATTATTCTATCTCATTCGTAATGCATGGAGATACATCTATTTCTATTTTAAGGTTATTTGGGTGTGTAGTGCATAACATTATATCCTATTTAGGTCCACTACATTTTTATCCTCAATTATGGCACTAGAAAAACCCAAATGACTCGAAATCTATGTTCCTTCTATTGTCTTGCGCTAGGTCAAATATTGCTTCAACCCTCATGCTCTGATACCATGTTATATTTTCTTAAATTTTCAATAGTAACAGATTTACCAGAGTATTTTCATCTTCATTTAACATTAAAAAACCATTAAATGAAAATATAAGTAGGATATAAAAGAATATATACAAGCACAGGAAGACACAAATATTTATCCTGTGAAAACCTCAAACTCAGGGAAAAACTGAGCCAAATTTTCTTAGAGAAAATATTTCTAGTAACACAATACAACCATGAAAAATCTCTATTCACAGGAGTAAAACAAGAAATGAATAACCCATGATAAAAGGTACCCATATCTTCTTCTTTTAAAACCCTAGTGAGGGTAGACAACTAAGAAACAAAAGAAAAACCATGAAATATGATGTGTAAAAATTCTAGTAAGAGTGCTAGAGTACTCAACCTCTTGTAGTAAACTTCCCAATATAGAAACCCTAGAAACTGCAGTAGATGCATCTTCTTCCTTGGATCAGACATGTGCCTTATTTTCTTGAGTGATATAGTTATGTGAGAATGTATCAAATAGCAAGGAGTCTCCCGTTATTAATATTCCTCATGTTTCTTTAGTGGGGCCAAATTCTCTTCCTAGAAATTCTATTTTCACTTTATTATTTCCCTTTGGGGCCGACTTCTCATCTGCATTATTCTTCAACTATTTAATGTTGTTCCTTTGACTTCTTGGAATCTTCCTCTCTAAGAAACATTGTCTAGGAGTGAATACCTCCCGCTGCTACACAACATCAACACTCCCCTTTAGTGAGGGAGGTATTATTCCATGATATTATCCTCTAGTACTGCCAATCACACCCATCCACTTCACATGGCATGGGAAATATTACCTCCATAGAATGAAGACTATGCTTCATGTATCTATTTTGTTTCTCCTCTCCTAGTAGTCCCAATCACACACATCCACTTCACATGGTATGGGAAAGACTACACCATGGTCCCAATCTCACCTATCCACTTCACATGGAGTAGGAAAGACCACACTACAAGTCTTAATCACACCTATCCACTTCACATGGTTTAGGAAATACTTGTACTAGGCTAATCATTACTTACTTAGTCACTTCACATGACTGATCTGGGAAACCTCTGACCAAAGGGAGAGAAAATGACCATTGTATGAGAAACATCACTACTCCCTCTCAATGAGCGTGGACATTTTGCATCATACCAAGATTTTCTATGAAGTACTCATACTTAACTTTAGAAAGAGGCTTGGTGAGAATGCCTTCCATCTACTCATCTGTGGACATGTACCGGAGTTCAAATGCTCCTTTTTGCACCATGTCTCGGATGAAATGGTATTTTATATCTATATGATTTTACTTGTCATGAAACAATGGATTATATGAAATCTTCACACAACTTTAATTATCACATTCTATCAAATTTGGATTCAAAAATATATCAAATAACCCTGCAAGAAACTTTTGAAGCCAAACTACTTCACGACTTCGAACATTGGTTGCTATATATTGTTCTTCTGTTGTAATGAGTTCCACTTCCAACTATTTTTTTCTCAACCATGAGATCATACCTAGTCCCAAATTGAAGAAACATCCTGATGTTTGTTTCTTGTCCACCTCATTCCATGCCCAAACAAAGTCTGTATAACCTTTCATATTTAGTTCACCATCCGAGACATATCTGAGTCCACATCCAACCATACCATGTAGGTACCTCAATACATGTTTTTCTTCTACCAAATGTACATGCATAGGTTCAACCATGGGATGACTCAATGTGTTCACCACAAAGGATATATCTAACCTGGTGTTAACCAGGTACATCAATGATTTTATCAATTGTCTGTACATCGTTTGATCAACCATTTCTGAATAAGAATCACTCAAGAGTTTCAAATTCCTAACCATAGGTGTGATCATGGACTTATAGTCCATCATCCAAAATATATTTAGGATATCAATCATATACTTTCCTTGGATATTAAAGATCTCATATGATCTCTTCCACACCTCCAATTAAAAGAAATAGTGCATCAAACCCATATCCTTCCTTTTGAACTCTGAATTGAGCTCCCTCTTGCACCCGTCTATGTTCTTCTCGTCCCCTATAAGAAACAGGTCATGCAAATATAGTACCAACATCAAGGGGGAACCATGTTCAACCTTATAGGAAAGGTTGTGATCTCCATTATTCTTGATAAACCCTTGGCTCATCAAATAATTGTCTATTCTCGCATACCATGCCCTGGGTTCCTACTTAAAATCGTTAAAAGTTTTCTTCAATTTACAAACATGGGACTCATTCCCATATATTACAAACCTTGCAGTTTCTCTATGTACACTTATTTTTTAGTTACACCATTCAAGAAATAAGTCTTTACATCCATCTGGTGTAATTTCCAACCCATAACATAAGCAATAGAAATAATTGTTCTAATAGAAGTGTACCTAGCTACTAGAGAAAATGTCTTGTCATAGTATTCTCCGTCTTTCTGGGAGAATATTCTAGCCACAAATCTATCTTTATACTTCTCTATGCTTCCATATACAACATGCGTGATCTTGTAGATCCACTTGGAAGTCACTATTGACTTCCCTTTTGGTCTTGGAACCACTTCCCACACATCATCATTCATGATGTATTGGTATTCCTCCATCATAGCATCCTTTTACACTTGCTTCTTTCTAGCTTCCTGATAAGTGGAAGGTTCTGAATCAATGATCTTTCTTATCAATGCCACATAGATGGAAAACTTGTGTTGTATCTTTCTCTCTCTGAAGGAGCCAATGGGAGATGCATTTTTTTCTTCTTCCTCCAAAGTGTTTTTGAGCTATGATGGTCTCTTCTTGGTAATTGTAACCTCTTTGGGTGGATCTACTGGTATATCTATCTCTACTATCTCATTCTTACATTCTAAGATATGTTATTCTGGATTAGAGTCAATCATGAATGCATCCTTTGGTGCCTCTTTATCCTCTTTGTCCTCATCCATGTGAGACTCTTTAGATTTACTAAAGGTTGCTTCTTCATCAAAGGTGACATCCCTGCTAATCTAAATATGTTTATGTCTGGGGATGTATACTCTATAAGAGTTGTAAGTCTCATTGTATCCAATAAAGGTTCCCTTCTTTCCTAAACTCTATAGTTTCATTCTCTTGTCCTTGGGAACATGTATGTACACTAGGCAACCAAATATCCTCAAGTGGTTAACTTTTGGTTTCTTTTTGGTGAATACTTCTTTTGGTGTCTTGTTCCCCAATATATTATGAGGAATTCTAGTATGGACATATACAATTGCACTAGATTCTTTTGCCCATATATGCATGGGTAAGTTCTGTTCATGGATCATTTCTATAGTTTCTTCTACAATTGATTTGTTCATTCTCTATGCAACTCCATTCTACTGGGGGTTGTAGGGAGTTGTGAGCTCCCTCTTAATCCATGCTTCTCTACAAAAGTCCTTGAACTCATTTGAGGTGTATTCATCTCCATTATCTAAGGTAAAAAATTGAAACTTTCTTCCAAAGAGATTTTCTACTAAAGCCTTGAATTCTTGAAACTTAATGAAAACTTCATCTTTTGCTTTCAAGAAATAGATCCTTTTTTACGTGATAAATAATCAATAAAAGTGACATAATATAAAAATTTACCTAGAGATGGTACTATCATTTGTCCTCATACATATGAATGTATAATGTACAAGATACCCTTGGATCTATTGTCACTTCTTGGAAAACTTCCCTTTCCATTCTTTGCAAGTGCACATCCTTTGCATACTCCATCATGCTCCACCTGCATATCTAGTAGACCTGTAACCATCTTGCTCAAAAATGGAAAGGCTCTCTAGTTGAGGTGAGAACATCTTTGGTTCCATAGCTCACTACAACTAATATTGTTGTGTACGAGGGCGTGTGTTGGGTGTCGGTTTAATTCATACAATCCTCCATCTCAGAAATCAATCACATTAGATGAATCTATACTTGAACCCTTGGGCCATAGAAGGACGTGTACATCAGTAAAATCTAATATGAATCCTCGATATTCTAGAGAAGAGATAGAGAGAAGCTTCTTCTTTAAACATTGTACAAGTAATACATCCTTTATTGAAATAGAGTTACCTGAATCAAGTTGGTAGGAGGCTTATCCTACTCCTTTTAAGGCATGCTTGGAATCATATTCAAGTTCCACATGAAGGGATTAACTCTCTTCTGTCAAATTTTTAATAGAATTTCACAACCCGGTCATGTGCTTGGAAGCACCACTATCCACTAGCCAATATCACTTTCTTGAGTGATGGTACCTGTGAGAGATGAGATAAAGACATACTCTTCATATTTGTTTCCCTTGTCTTCTTGTGATATGTAGACTCTTGCATATATATTGCATGTGCATGATGTTTTCTCATTCCTTTCCCTTGAGAACACTGGTAAGAAAAGTGTCCCAACTTCTTACAATTGAAACATCTAATCTTTGATACATCCTTCTTGTGATATGGAACCGATATTCTGTTTTTATTTGGACTGTTGTTTGTTCTTTATTTCCTTTTGTTTACATCGGTAACAAGATATTGGTTTTTCTTCATCTTTGGTCTTCTGCATATTGGATGTCAATCTAGATTCTTATTGGACATAGTGTGTCCATAACTTCTCAAATTTAGGAAATTTCCTTCTTGCACAAATTCGTTGAAAAATGCATCCCAGGAAGAAGGAAATCCATTTAGAGTTTTAGTCACAAGTTCTGCATTAACTAGTGAATCTCGAATAGTTTCTAGTTAATCCTTCATATTAGAAATCCTCATGAAGTACGTAGAGATTGAATCTGACTTGTTCATCATCACATTTATGAGTTGATTCCTTAGGGTTAGATTCCTTCTTTTATTCTTGATTTCATATAATCCGGTTAAGGAATAAAAAATCGCCTTTGGGCTCTTCAATTCTGACACATTAGGAATCAAGTGGTCCTTGATTGAATCTGTCAAGATCCTCTTGGCCTTGATATCACTTTTCTTATGTCTTTCCATGGCCTCTTCCTCTTCTAGTTCTAGGATAAATTCCTTGAAATGATCCAAGAGGTCATTATCTTCTAGAATGAGAAGTATTATATGCTTCCATGATATGCAATTGTCTTCTCCATCCAACCTATGTTCATCTCTTAGAGAGGTAATTGTTTTCGTTTGTCAATGCTACGGTTTTAGGACATGCGCTAGGGTTAGGCAAGTTTCCTAGTACAATTTTATCCTCAACACTGGCACTAGAAAAACCCTAATGAATGGAAATATTTGTTCTTTTTGGTGTCTTGCGCTAGGTCAAATATGGCTTCAACCCTCATGCTCTAATACCATGTTAGATTTTTTTAGATTTTCAATAGCAATAGATTTACCAGAGTATTTGTATATTCATTAAACATTCAACAACCATATACTAAAAATATAAGTAGTATCTATAAGAAAATAGACAAGAAAAAGAAGATAGAAATATGTGTCCTGGGAAAACCCCAAACTCGGCAAAAACCCAACCAACTTTTATTAGAGAGAATATTTATAGTAACACAATACAACCATGAACAAGTTCTATTCACAAGAGAAAAAGAAACAATGAAGAAACCCTGATAGCAAGCACTTATCTCTTCTTCTTATCAAACCTTAGCAAGGGTACACAACAAAGCAAAAAAAGGAAAACCATGAAATATGATGTGTAACAACCAAGGCGAGAGTGCTCAAGTACTCAACCTCTTTTACCAAGTTTCCCAATATAGAAACCCTAGAAACTGCAGTGGTTGTGTCATATTCCTTTACTCATACTTGCATCGTATTTTCTTTAGTGAGAGAGTTGTGTGAGTGTGTATGAAATGGCAAGGCATCTCCCTTTATTTATAGTCTTCAAGTCACTTTACTGGGGTCGACTTCTCTTCCTGGAAATTCTATTTTCACTTTATTATTTTCATGTGGGGTCGAATTCTCTTCTTGGGTATTCTTCAAGTGTTGAATGGTCTTCCTTTGACTTCTTGGAATCTTCCTCTCCAAGAAAATTTGGCTAGGAGAGAATACCTCCCACTGCTAGAAAACATCAACAAAAACAATATAGGGAAGAAGGGAAATCATTAGGTCCTAAATAAATATTTGAGCCATCCTAAGCCATGAGCGATGCCTCAAACCACCAAGGATAACCTTTGGAGGGTTTCCTTATCCTCTAAGAAAGTATTTTAGTTCCCTCATAAGACTTTGAGAACGAGGCATGGGTATCAAGGACTTGATATAGTTGAATGGGGGCACGTAAAACTTAACCAAAGTACAAAGATTATAGGAAATATAACGCCAAACATGATGCCTCAAATGACCACACCTAACCGTTCAATTTTTAGGAAACTATCAGGGATCAAGGATCATGAATGACACCTTAAACGACCATATAAGACCTCACGAGGGGATCTTGGTATTCAAGTGCGAATATGGACATCATTAGGATATTTTGAGTATTAGGTAAGGGTCTTGGTTTGTTAGACATGATCAAGAGAGAAATATCAAGCCTTAGGTCCTAAACAAAGCTTCTAGGCATATAGGGTGAACAACAACATGTTGAAGCACAAAAAATGACCTTTCTAGACTATACTTGGTCTCTAGATAGTGAAATTCAACATTATCAGGTTGTGAACATTAAATATGAGTCTTTGGATCCTAAATGTGGTTATGGGAACAAACCCAAGAGTTAGGTCATAAAGCAAGATTCTAGGTTTCTAGAGCCAAACATGACACCTTGAAAGAGGGCCAAGAATGATGCCTTGAAAACAAAACAATCGACCTATTGTGGTTTTAGGAAACTTCTAGGGTTTAAGGATCATGAATCACACCTAAAACAACGATAGATGGCCTCTCGGGGGGATATTTAGTTTTCAAGTGGGGATATGAGCAACCTTAGGATATTTTGGGAACTGGGTATGGGTTGTGGGTAGTTGGACATGATCAAGAGAATAGTCCTAGGGCTTGGGTACTAAAGGAAGATTCTAAGCATCTAGGGATAACACAGACATATTAAACCGCCAAAGATGACCTTTCTGGGGTATCATTGGTCTCTAGATGGTTATAATTATAACTATCATGTTTTGAATATTAAATATAATTCTTTGCACTGTATATATGGTTAGGGTAACAAACCCAAGAGTTAGGTTCTAAAGGAAGCTTCTAGGTTTCTCGGGTCAAGAATAACAAATTTAACCATTGCAATTGACCTATTGAGGGAATCCTTTTCCTCTAAATAGGTATATAGGTACCATTAGCACTTTTTCACACTAAATAAAGGTATCAGGTCATTGGACATGATCATGGGAGGAAACATGAACATTATTTGAAAATAGGTTAGGTTAAATCTAGATTTGAATATGTTGCAATAGGATTGTGCATGCACTTTAGAACATGTGTGCATTATTAGCGCATACATATTCTAAAGTGTCTTCACACGTATTTTGTTTTAACTAAAATAGACATGAGCATATATGTGCGTAGGAACTTGCATGCATTCCTCAAAAAATAATGTGTTGGCAAGTGTGCATGGTAGTTCACAGAGCCTCGAGGCTATACGATCGAAAATGTTAGCATGTTTCTATGAATGTATATGCATTCTTGTATGTGTGTGTTCCTGCATACCTAATTGCCTTAACTTCATCCATCAATTTCTTGTGAATGGGCCCTTGTTTTTATTTTTGTCGTTTTTTCATTTTGTCTTTCGTTTTTGTAATAAAGTTACAATAGACCATTGGTCAAGGTCAATATCTCAATCAAGCGACTATACTTAACCCAACAAGACCTTGATTCAAGGTTAATAAACCCTTGATTAAGATGCTTTGTAACTCTATCCTCAGGGATCGTGAGCCCCGAGTTGAGTTTTTTTTCCTCAATCAAGAGTGCAAATGTTAAAAAACTTGCACCATTTAAATGCGAGATTTTGTCGAGCTACAACTTCTACTTTTCCCCACTTATCACCAACTTCCCAGAACTTCCCCTATATGACTTCAAATAATAATAAGATGTTGAAGCATGTGATGTTATAAATTGGTCATTCTTGAAATCTATAGTTTAAAAAACATGTTATACATTTCTAAGGCAATGCATCAACAAACAATCCAACACCATAATTTTCTCTCTAGCAACACAACCAACATCTCTTATATACCTTCTAATATTAGTAAGTAATCATATTTTCACATAACAGCTAACACACAATCAACTAAATAAGTGAATCTTATTATTATGCCTTAAATGGCACTTACAAATGGTTCTCTAAAGCTCAATATATATTTCTGTGCGATGTGTATATTCACTATGATATTAATAAAAATATTGAAGAATATGATGCTACTTACAAGTGGTTCCATACAAGTCACTATAAACTTGAAACAATAGCCCCCTATATGTTTTGGCGAGTTTTTGAGATTGTACATTTAGATCGCAATACGACAACAAACAACTTGCAATGGAAGACGGCTGTGGTTGTCCTAATGTTATGATCGCATCGCACGAAGAAAGTTCGCTGCGTTTTCTTCCCGCTATCTCTCACTAGCATGGCAGTTGAGAAAATATTCGTTCTGGTTGCTATGATCCGCGCTAGAGGTTGAATTAATTAATTAAATACCAACATTTTACCGATTATTAAAATTCTCACGTCCGCAAGTGCTTAGTAGAGTCATCCTGACATGCTCAGATAAAATTGTAGATTTTTTCCCCAAATAATAGTTTCATCATTATTACGCGTATACCTATTGACAATGGGCACAATTAATCACCTTTTAATCTAAAATTCTAATATGATGGCTAACAATTGAAGATGTTCGCATATTCTTAGTGGTCCTCCCAAATCAATGAATGTGATTTACTCTTCATAACTTCCTTGTATTTTTGAATGCATCGGTTAACCTGTTTACTTTTTAACATTTACCTAATCATATTAAGAAATTACTGTAACACTATATGAAGGCCACGTTTAAATGATTAACCTTTGAGATTACCATGTTTGGATTTCCTCAACTAAATGCCCGTTTCATTTTCTGGTTATGAAAGCATTTCATTTTTTGACTTTAAATTGAGTGAATCAAATTCAATGCTGCCTTTAGCTCCTTCCTTCAATTCTATCTCCATATCTGCGACCGATTCGATTCGAACATAACTGCAGGAATCAAGCATGAGGTTCGAGAGTGGCTGCTAAGAGAAAAGCCCTAATTAAAGATCGAGTCAATTGATATCAAATTCGTGTTTCAGATTATCAGGCATGGTGTCAACCTTTCAATCATTTAAATATATATATATATTGTTGTTATTCGGTAGGTGCGTGTGTCCTCGATGTGAAGAGTCCCAGTCTCCACGTAGCTGTTTCACTTAACAGGTGATTCAATTACTGAACCATATATGTCTTTTCATGCCGTAATCCATTGAAGTTTTTACTGCAGAAGCATAGGCATCAGTGGAAGAAGCATAGGTATGGGCGGAGGTAAGAGCATTCAAGCCATCAGTTCTGGGCGCAGATCCTGCAATTACAATAAATACATGAATTCTCAATTAGGGGGGCATATCAACATGAACTTACTATAAGGTGGGGATTTATGGGATGAGGATGACCGGGGGATGAACACGATCATTGGTATTGATATCAACCTGTAAGGAATGCATGCATCTAGATCTTGAGAATAAGGAACTCGATAAAGAATCTAGCGATAAGAAGAAACTAGCAACGGGTAGAATTTTCGGCTGTCCTAGGAGGGGTTGAAAGAAATACTCGAGATGAGTCATAGTCGTTTGATATTATGTGTTATGAGTGTAATTTTGGCGGTAAACAACCATATTTAGGGTCCCACCATTTTAGTCTATAGCAGGTAGCAACCTTGGTTGTGCTTTATCGTCTTCCATTTCATTTCATACATATCCTTATTCTCCCCCTCCATCTAGACCTTCAAAACCAACATCTGGCTAAACATATCAGCTTCAACAACAATGAACAATGAGACAAACAAGAATAAGTACTAGCTGGACTTCCTAGCCTTAAGCCGTACTACTTAACACTATGGGCTCCTTCTGGTAGGTCTTCTCAATAGCGTAGCCATTTCACTTAACCAGATGATTCAATTACTGAACCGTATATGTCTTTTCATGCCAAAATTTGTATGCTGAGGCATTTTTAAGTTTTAAATTGTTTGAGTTTTAGAATAGTAAAGAGCAAATCAAAGATGAAAACTAATCATAACTAACTAGTTGATGAAGGTCAATAGACACATTTATTTTACAAACCCTAATTATAACATAAACCCTAAAGTTTGTAAATGATATAAGCCTATCGGGGTTTATCAGCCACATAATTATGTGTAATTATGTGGTTGTGCTAGTGATATCAACCTGTAAGGAATGCATGCATCTAGATCTTGAGAATAAGGAACTCGATAAAGAATCTAGCGATAAGAAGAAACTAGCAACGGGTAGCATTTTCGGCTGTCCTAGGAGGGGTTGAAAGAAATACTCGAGATGAGTCATAGTCGTTTGATATTATGTGTTATGAGTGTGATTTTGGCTGTAAACAACCATATTTTGGTCCCACCATTTTAGTCTATAGCAGGTAGCAAACTTGGCTGTGCTTTATCGTCTTCCATTTCATTTCATACATATCCTTATTCTCCCCCTCCATCTGGACCTTCAAAACCAACATCTGGCTAAACATATCAGCTTCAACAACAATGAACAATGAGGCAAACACGAATAAGTACTAGCTGGACTTCCCGGCCTTAAGCCGTACTACTTAACACTATGGACTCCTTCTGGTAGGTCTTCTCAATAGCGTAGCCACTTCACTTAACCAGGTGATTCAATTACTGAACCGTATATGTCTTTTCATGCCAAAATTTGTATGCTGAGGGGTTTTTAAGTTTTAAATTGTTTGAGTTTTAGAATAGTAAAGAGCAAATCAAAGATGAAAACTAATCATAACTAACTATTTGATGAAGGTTAATATAACTAACTATTTGATGAAGGTTAATAGACATATTTATTTTACAAACCCTAATTATAACATAAACCCTAAAGTTTGTAAATGATATAAGCCTATCGGCGTTTATCAGCCACATAATTATGTATAATTATGTGGCTGTGCTAGTTATTACCCTTTGTTGATCATGGTCAGACTTATTTATTAATGTAATCATGTTTTAAAAAAAAACACGACTACCGATGATTGATTTTTTTTTCTATAACATTTCCATATGTTCATTAAATTCTTTAAATGGTTGTTTTTTTTACATTTATCTTTTCGGTCCATCAAATGAATAATAGTTTTCACATTTACCTTTTTAATAATCTTTTTACATCTTTCTTATTCATTTTTTCTGTCCGCCAAATGAATAATAATTCACATTTAATAATAGTTTTCACATTTACCTTTTAATTGATGTTAATGAATAATTATTTTTACTTCCATTATAAATCAATAATTAATGTTAATGAATAATCATTTTTACTTGCACTCTAAATCAGTATCATCAAATGAATAATAATTTTCACATTTATCTTTTATAATTGATATTAATGAATAATCATTTTTATTTTCACTATAAATCAATATCATTTATTTTTTTACTTGAGTTTATTACATCAAATTAATAATGTGGATTTTTCTTTTTTTTAAATGAAAAAAGTATTTATATTATTAAATATATAAAAAAAATATTACATATTACTAATTAGAAAATTTATCATCTTCATTTTCATAGAATTATCTTTACTAACCACAGAACTAACAAAAATATTCATGGGTCAAACAAACCTCACATCCTCTTTCATAGTATCATAGCAACAAAACAAAAACAAAAAACAAACGCCAAATTGAAAAATATACAGAACTTCAAAAGACTCTTTGTCATATCCTTTCTCATTAGCAAAAAAGATTTTTCCTTCCTCAAATATGTAGAGCATTTTTAGAGAGGATATATGCTTCCAAATTAAACTCAATGTAGATATGTTGTATCTTCAACACTTGGGACTTGGAGTTCAAATGATCAATTTTTTGGTAAATTTCTTTTTTAAATTTCTTCAACACCAATTTCAAAAAGCTATTATTACACCAGTTTCAAAAAATTATATTATTTTTACTCAAGTTTTAAATTTGAATTGTTTTATATTAAAACTTTAAAATATAAAAGTTACTATATTATATTATATATTATGTAAACTTTAAAATATAACTTGCATGTTAAATTAATTAGTATATATTATCTACACTTTAAAATATAACTTGCACATTAAATTAATTAGAATTTGTGTACGTGTCTATTCTTTTAATCAAAGATTCATCCAAGAATATTGGAAAAACATGCATCTCACCTCTTTCAATTTCTCTCAAAGAACACAATGGATTAAAAACAATGTATACACATAATGGAAAATAATTGTAAAGAGTTAGGAGTATTTTAGTGTAAAGAAATTTCAATATGGATTCACATGATTTGATTATTTTAAATAGTTCTTGCTTATATATATGTTTTGTTTTTTTATTTATGTTGTTATTTTGCATGATGTTTTTTTGGTTTTTATTAGTCTTTGTCATAGGCATAGAGGAGCTATAATCATTGATAATTAGTTGAATCTATATTAGTTTGTCCTTTGACCAAAAATACTTGCATAATCTCTATTGTTGGAGCTAGGAAACTAAAAATGTTCATTTTTATATAATAAAAAGTACCATATATGTAGTGATCTGATTGGATAATAGATTGGAGGTCTTATTGCCGGCTTTGCTATTCCCAATGTTTGATATGTTAACATATCCAAACTTTTTTATCGTGTACAATATTTTTGAATCATATATTTTTTGTATGTATTGCTTGAAGGTGGATTAATGATAACATTAGTTTGAATGTTTGTCTTAGCATTTTATTCTAGCTAAATTTAAGCCAACGTTTGATATGCTAGCATATCCAAAGTTTGTCCTTCGAATACGTCCTCTATTGTTCGAACTATTGTTACATAAATTATAATAAAAAAAATTGGTACGTCAGAGACGTGCCACATTGTTTCTTAAATGTTTACAGATAATTTCTGATAGACTTAAATATTTACCTAACAGGTTGGCAGCGTTGAATGTTTACTGACAAGGCTTATTACAATACATTTTCTTCCATATTTTTTATTTATTTATATGCAATGTTCTCTGCGATCAATTTGGGAAATATTGTGCTTCAACAACATTGTTGGTTCACTGTTTCATGCTTGCTTCTTGCATCTCCATTGATTTCTTATTTTCCTATTGTTGGTGTTCTTGTTTTCTTGTTCGTCTTCTTGCAGTTTTCACGTTTGGGGCTCTACAACCGCGATTGGAACTGCGTCATTCATGGTGAACTGGTTATTGCTTGCTTCTTTGTTCGTTGGATACTATTTATTGTTGTCTTATTCGAATTTGTAGGGTTTGGGGCCTTTGGCTGCAGTTAGGCCTTTTGGTGCTTCTTAACTGGGTTGTTATTTGTTGCTTGCTCTTGTTTTCCAAGGGTTTGCAATGATGGGGTGTTGCATCCGTAGTTGGATCTGTTGTTACATTGTTTTGCAGTTGACTCTCCATAAAATACTATTAAGATTAAATAACATACAAACAAATTGCAGTCGATGTAAATTGCATCTCTTACGCCTTCAACTAGATTTTTTCGGCCTCAAACTATATTTCATAGTTGGCAATGTTTTTTCCATGGTTCATGTCTTACTATGGTTTCATAGTTATGAGAGTAAGTTTTGTTGTGTGAGTGATATAGTTATTCTCTCCCTTTTTTTTCCTCTTGTAAACTACGTTTCTAGTTCTATACTTTCTCATGTTTCTATTCTCGCAGGTTCCTGGTGTGGAAAATTAAAAAATAGTTACCTCCATCTATATCTTCACATCACGATTTTGAACGACCGTCGTTCGGTTGCATACTTAGCCAATTTTATGGACGCGGCTTCACGGATAGGTGGTATCGAAGTAAGGTAACTCATGTTCGGTGTATACATATTGCACCCAGAACTTTCGTGCTATACAATTCGACCCCGCACTCCTCAAACTCACAACCGTGTCTCTGCCTGCAATGAGTCTGTCTATCTTACCTACCTTTCCATACTTAGTCGATTTTTCAAAGTTTGGCGGGTTGATTCCTTTCTGGGTTCAGAAAATTTAAAATCGTTTATCACTCCCCTCCATCCCTACTACCTTTCGCCCTTCCCAATAGACATCAACTATGCTTTCAAAAGTCACAACCAACCAGACAGGTTCGAAAATATTGGCTTTAATAAGAGGAAAGATCGAGGAAATCTCCCATTAAAATGAATAGACAGGCGAATATTATGGAATCTGGTAATTTCTTTTGCTTGCATTTTGAATTTTCAAAAAAAAAATGGCTCTTTTAGTTTTTTAAAGCCTTCATCATAGTAAAAGTGCAATACCGTGGCTTGCAAAATGGTCTGTGATGTTAGTAAATGCCGCAAAATATTACTCCATTCATGAATGTAGCCAGAAGCGGTTAACAAAAACTCTATTGGTGGATAAAACGACGTATTATCACTACAAAAGTTTATATTTCAAATATTGTTGGGCTACTTCTGGGTGTGGTAATAGACTTGACAGAAAGCCATATTCTTTGTCAAAGTTTGTTCTCTTTCCTCTGGATGTACTTACAGACTCCACATATCTGGCGTCACCTTCGAACATTCCATACCTTTCTATGGGCCACCATATCTACCACCTCTATGACGACATATATATTCTGATGTGATCTGCAACATTTGATACACTTTCCAGACCTGTGTTGATGCGTTCTGCAACATTTGATACACTTTCCAGACCTGTGTATTCAGAAGAGGTCGCGTACTTCAATAGAAGAAAATTTTTCATCTGGCTTGGACATTCCTTCCAATTTACTGTAATAAAACAAAGAAGTTCAACATACAAATCTTTAGGCAGGATTTTCAACCAATCAAATGATCAAATACATGGAGAATAGCAGTCACCACATACTTGAAATTTTATTCTATCCCATAGCTGATGTCACATAACACAATCATTGTGGAAAATAATCTCAACTGTATTTTGTAACCCATCTTATTTGAATATATTATATTTGATGTTTTTTTTTATGGTGTTTTCCAGTCTCTGGTATTGCTTTTCATTTTATTTTGTACCTTTTTTCCTCGTGTGTCATTAAACATGGATGATAATCTTTTCTTTCTGTTTCCCAGTACTTCAGTTTAAATAAAGGCTACTATGTTCGTTACTTACATTTTACATGGAAGAATAATTTGTCATAGGCCATACTTATGTGGCGTCGACCCTATACTTAAAAAAAGAAATTGGAGGACCCATCCTGCTTTCATTCTTCAAGTCCCATAAATAGAATAAATTAATGACTTACAACAAGGCAGCTCAAGTGTCGAGACCATGTTCCTGTTCAATATCTTGCATATATTGCAGTTTCTTCTATTTGATAATATTTGTGCATATATACTAATATGATTACTATTGGAATATATATAAAAACTTTCTCTTGGGAAAAACTTAGGCAATTATCTAGCCACCGGGTCCTGGGTTTTCGGTATTCAACAACTATATTCCTTGTTTTTTCATATACATCTTGTAGCCAAAGAGCTTCAATGATCTACAATTTATGCTTTAACTAGTGATAACTCACAAGGGGTTCGAAAAACTTGGCATTAATAAAGGAACAATAGATTTTCTTCTCTGAGATACTTATCCCTTTTCCCCTTTTCTTCTTCCCTACTATTATCTCTTTCTGGTTATATAGTTAGTCACCTTTCTATGATCACGGGTTCGAGGGTTAGTCGACTGACATATCTTCATCTCCATCTATATCCTCACATGATGAATCTGACTGACTGTTGTTTCTTTCCATTCTTAGCCAATCTTATGACCGCGGTTTTCGAGTTGGCACTTTCAAACTCTGTTGCTTCTTGTTGCATTATATACATCTTGCGGTCAAAAATTTCATTGTTTCAATGAAATTTGTGAAGCGAAGAGCATCCTGCAAATTGGGAAATGATTTTTCATTTGAAACAAAAATAATCCATTAATATATATTAGTATGAATACTACTCCAAAAAATTTCAAAACTTTCTCCATTAATACATATTAGTATCAATACTATTGAAATAAATATAAAAAAAATCTCTTGGCCAATACATAGCCAATTATCTGGCCACCATGCCCTGGGTTCACGGTATCCAAAAAATATGTCCCATGTTCCATCATATACATCTTGCAGCCAAAGAACTTCAGTGATCTGTAGTTTATGCTTTTACTAGTGAGAACCCAACAGGGGTTCGAAAACATTGGCATTAATAAATGAAAAAAAAAGGATTTTTGACTGTCAGAAACTTAGCACTTTTCCCCTTTTCTTTTTCTCGTCCATTATCTCTTTATGGTTTTATAACTAGCACAGTCGCTAATACAACAACTGGAGTACGCCGAAAGGTATCGGCTGATAAAGCTACCTTATGGACAAACATTAAAAAAAATTAAGAAAGAAAATGAAATTTGTAACCTATCTTGATACTATCCACCTTTCAAACAAAGGATTACCTTAAGACAAAGAAAGATGATACCCAACTTCTTCAAACCAAACATTCTCATCTATGATGGACATGGATATCATGCTCAGACTTTTCACTACTAAAAATATATGGGTATCCTTGCCTCTTCTTGAATCGAACCTTGCGTCTACAACTACTAACGCTAGTTAGACTAACGAGGAAATAAAGACACTGTAATAGATCCGTGATATGAAGAATCTGGGCTTACAGAGTCGGATGTGGGAGTGAAATTCGCAGGTCTCCATGCATCAACATCTATGAAAGCCAGTTGTGTGGGCTAGATGGTAGGTCTCCCACTATAATATTTAAACAATTTTTCCAACTGAAAACATTTCGTGTCTCTTCTGTGGATCTCTAATAAAAGTATTTGAAAGCCTCGACACAAATAATTGAAATAATACACATAATTTCTAAAAACAACTTGAATAGTGGAAAAATACACAGGATTGATGACAACAACCTACCAAACAAATGTTTGTGAAGACTGTTATTTGGCTTGAGCTCATATACCAACAAGCGTTCATGCCCTCGCGTGAAACATCCGAGTAAACGAACAAGGTTAAGGTGACAGACGCTGGTGAGGACCTTCACTTAGGTTGGGTAGTCTACTTTTCATTTAATTTCTTAACAGCGACATCTGTGTCATCCAGAAGTTTTGCCTATTCATAGATTAAATCACAAGAATTAATCCGAAAACTTCGCTTACATTTGGACAAAACCGTCAAATCGACCAGTGACCAGTGAAAGGTGAAACGCCCACCAGTGAAAGCTGAAACGTCCACCGCCCACCAGTAGAAAGATGAAACGCCAAGATAATCTTGACTAATGTAGTCCTCCCACTGTCGTGGCATAAAACTATAAATTAAACTGCTACACTTCATTTCTCTTCTGTTAATACTTTAATTTTTGTTAATCACTTTGTCGTGGCAATGAGTTAGCTGTGAAAGTAATTTTTAAATATGATTAGGTAAATGTAAAAAAATAAACACATAAACTGATGTCTTTATAATAGCTAGGAAGTTAATGATTGAAATCACAGCCACTTATTTTGTGTGACTACTAAGAATATTCTAGCCATATTTAATTATGTCCATAGAAAACTTATTAAGCACTAAACCCCTATTAAATCTGCTCATTGTCAATAGGTATACGCATTTCAGCGTAATTAGTCGTCTTTCTATGATCGTCAGTTGCAGGGTTGGCGGGATAACATATCTTCATATCCATCTATATCTTCACGTGATGAATCCAACCAGTCGTTGTTCATTTCCATACTTAGTAAATTTTATGGCTACGGTTATCGAGTTGGCGCATACGAAATCGCCTTTTCTTCTTCCCATCCGTTATCACCTTCTAGATATATACTTAGTCACCTTTCTATGATATCTAGTTCTAGGTTTAGAGGGATGACATGTATTCATCTCCATCTATATGTTCACATGACGAATCTAGCTGACCGATGTTCCTTTCCATACCTAGCCAATTTTATTGTCACAGTTGTTGGGTTGGCGCTTACGAACCCGACTGTTTATTGTTCTATGATATACATATTGCACTCAAAACATCTGTGATCTACAATTCCATCGCGGGTTCCTTGTATACATTAACTTTGTTCAAAGTATCTGTCGTTTCCTTCCATCCCCACCAACTTCACTCCCTTCCTGATATACATTAACTATTCTCTTACTACTGACAACTGGAGACATTGGTACGAAAGAATTGGCACCCACTACTCTGCATATACAAATTGAATACCAGACTCCGACATCGTCCCCTCTTCCATGTTACATATTATGCATTCAAATGTTTCATGCTATACAATTTGGCTGTTGGGGTCTTGCCTCTTCTGGGGAAACCTTGTCACCCTATTTTGGATCCTCACGTTGGCAAGTTCACAAAAACTCCAAGTCCTAGTCATTGTTTCTTGGTCTTCCCATCCTCATACTTCTTTCTAGATATGCAACACCAATGGTTCAATACTAAAATGGCATCATACAACAACCGTAAAAAAATCGTCATTAATAAGGAAAAGTCTCGACAACCAACCATCCCTACATAACTTGTCCATAAACATGAAAAGTAGATATTTCTTAGCAAAATCAAGTCCCAGCTAGTGTTTCCTTGTTCCATACTTGCACACTTTCTCCATTGCGTGTTCCTGGATTGACGGCCTCAAAATTGTGTTTTTAGTTATCCATGAGTTACATACAATGCTCGGAGTTCCGCAATATACAATTTGTCTACAGGAATGTATAAAATCTCTTATTTCTCCTCTTTTCCCCCCTTCTATTATCCCTTTTTTGTTCTATATTTATTCACAGCTATATGATCACGACCTCATGGATTCGCAAATTGGCAACTCTTTATCTATATATTCACACAATGAGCTAAACCGACCATGGTCCCTTTCAATACTTAGCCAATTATCTGATCGTCGGGTCCCGGGTTTGCGATATGCAACACCTATGTCCCCTATTCCATCATATACATCTTGCACCCAAAGAACTTCCACGATATGCAATCTATCCCTTTACTAGTGAGAACTCACTAGGGGTTCAAAAGTATTTGCATTAATAAGGGAACAATAGATGTTCTTCTGTGAGATACTTAGTCATTTTTCCCCTGTCTTCTTCCCATGTATTATGGCTTTCTAGTTATATACTTAGTCGCATTTCTATGATCATGGGTTCCAACATTGGCGTGTTGATAGATATTCATCTCCATTTACATCCTCACATGACCAATCCGACTGACTGTTGTTCCTTTTCATACTTAGCCAATTTATGCTTGTGGTTGTCGGGTTGGCGCTTTTGAGCTTTGCTGCTTCTTGTTCCATGATATACATCTTGCACTCAAAAATTCTGTGATCTACAATTCCACCATGAACTCCTTAGTCATTTTTCCATTTTCTTCTTCCCGTGTATTATCGCTTTCTATTTATTTACTTAGTTGCCTTTCTATGATCGCGGGTTCCAGCGTTGGCGGGATGACATATTTTCATCTTCATCTATATCCTTACATGATGAATCTGATCAACCATTTTTCCTTTCCATACTTAGCCAATTTTATGGCCGTAGTTGTTGGGTTGGCGCTTTCAAACTCTGTTTCTTCTTGTTCCGTGATTTTCAATTTATGCCTTTACTAGTGAGAACTCAACAGGTGTTTGAAAGGATTTGCATTAATAAATGAACAATATATGTTTTTCTGTGAGATACTTAGCTATTTTTCCCTTGTCTTATTCCCGTGTATTATCTCTCTCTAGTTATATACTTAGTTACCTTTCTATAATTGTGGGTTCCAGTGTTGGCGGGCCGACATATCTTCATCTCCATATATATCCTCACATGACGAATCCGACGGACCGTTGTTCATTTCAATACTTAGCTAATTTTATGCCCATGGTTGTCAGGTTGGCTCTTTCGAGCTCTGTTGCTTCTCGTTCCGTGATATACATCTTGCACTCAAAATTTCCGTGATCTACAATTCCACCGTGGAATCCTTATTCCTTTTTCCCTTTTCTTCTTCCGATGTATTATCTCTTTCTCGTTCCAACATTGGTGGGCTCACATATCTCCATCTTTGTCTATATCCTCACATGACGAATCCCACCCACCATTGTTCCTTTCCATACTTAACCAATTTTATGGTCGTAGTTGCCGGGTTGGCGCGTTTGAACTCTGCTAGTTCTTTATTTTCTTTGGTGATGTACATAAAAGAAAAGGTTAGTGGGATCTAGTGATCTCCGGGTCATATTCACTCAAAACTTCTGTGATCTAAAATTCCACCGCGGACTCCTCGAACTTGCAAGCTTCACTCTACCATGGCTCACAAATGTTTCAAAGTATTTTTTGCTACCTTCCAACCCCACTGACTTCATGTCCTTCCTAATATACATTAGTTATTCTCTTACTAGTGACAACTGGACACACTGGTATGAAACATATAGCATCAGACCCTCCGCAATAGACAAATTGACTACCGGATTCTAACATCGTTCGCTCTTCCATGATACAGATTATGCACTCAAATATTCTGAGCACTACAATTTGAACGACGGGGCCTCACGTCTTCTGGAGAGACCTTGTAAGCTAGTTTTGGATCCTCATGTTGACGGGTTCACAAAATCTTCAATTCTTGGACACTGTTTCGGGTTGGCACTTTTGAAATCTATTGGTTCTTGTTTCGTGAGATACATCTTGCACTCAAAATTTCCGTTCTCTACAATTCCACCGCACACTCATCCCTTTTTCCCTTTTCTTCTTCCCATGTGTTATCACCTTTTGGTTATATACTTAGTTGCCTTTATATGATTGCGGGTTCTTGTGTTGGTGGGATGACATATATTCATTTCCATATGTATCCTCACATGATGAATCCGATCGACCATTGTTCCTTTCAACACCTAGAAAATTTTATGGTTGTGCTTACCAGGTTGGCGCGTTTGAACTCTAATGCCTCTTGTTCCATGATATACATCTTACACTCAAAACATCCTTCATCTAAAATTTCACCATGGACTCCTCGAACTCGCAAGATTCACTCTACCACAGTTCACAAATGTTTCAAAGTATATGTTGTTGCCTTCCATCCCCGCTAACTTCTTGTCATTCCTAATATACATTGGTTGTGCTCTTACTTGTGAAAACGGAACACAGTGGTATGAAACAGTTGGCATCCAACCCTCTGCAATATACAAAATGACTACCGGGTTCACATCTTGTACTCAAAATTTTTGTGATCTACAATTCGACCGCAGACACCTTAGCCCTTTTTCCCTTTTCTTTCTGGTTATATACTTAGTCGCCTTTCTATGATCGCGGGTTCTAGTGTTTACAGGATAACATACATTTATCTCCATCTATATTCTCACATGACAAAACCAACTTACCATTGTTGCTTTCCATACTTAGCTAATTTTATGGCCGTGGTTGCCGGGTTGGTGGTTTCAAACTGTGCTCCTTCTTGTTCCATGATGTACATATTGCACTCAAAACTTTCATGATCTACAATTCCACCACAGACTCCTCGAACTCGAAAGATTCACTCTAACACGGTTCAAAAATGTTTCAAAGTATCTGTCTTTGCCTTCCATCCCCACTAACTTCTTGTCCTTCCTAATATACTTTGGTTATGCTCTTACTAGTGACAACTACATACACTTGTACAAAACAGTTGGCATCCGACCCTCCACAATATACAAATTGACTACTATATTTTGACATCGCCACCTCTTCCCTATTACAGATTATGCATTCAAATGTTCGGAACAATACAATTTGACCGTCGGGGCCTCATGTCTTCTGGGGAGACCTTTTCAACCTATTTTGGATCCTCGTGTTGACAGGTTCACGAAATCTCCAATTCTTAGTCATTGTTTCAGGTTGGCGCATTCGAACTTTGTTGGTTCCTGTTCTGTGATATACATATTGCACCCAAAATTTTTGTGATTTACAATTCCACCACAGATTTCTTAGTCCTTTTTCCCTTTTCTCCTTCCCATGTATTATCACTTTGTGGTTATATACTTAGTCTCCTTTCTATGATCACGGGTTCTAGCATTTCTAGGCTGACATATCCTCATCTCCATTTATATCCTCACATAATGAATCCGACCGAATGTTGTTCCTTTCCATACTTGGCCAATTTTATGGCCGCATTTTTCAGGTTGGCATTTTCGAAAGATGTTGTTTCTTGTACTGTGATATACATCATGCACTCAAAAATTTTGTGATCTACAGTTCCACCGCAGACTCCTCAAACTCGCAAGCTTCACTCTACCACGGCTCAAAAATGTTTCAAAGTATCGATTTCTTCATTCCATCGCCATTAAATCTCTATCCTTATTGATATACATTAGTTATGCTCTTACTAGTGATATACAAATTTCCCTTTAGATTGTCCTATCATACCCTCTTTGGTGTTATGCATATTTCACTCAAAAAGTTCTAAGACATACAATTTGACTCTCGCACCCTCACCTCCAATGATTGTACCTTGTAACCCTATTTTGAATTTTCTTTTTCTCGTCCCCAGAACCTTCGTACTTCTTTCTTAGTATGCAATTAGAAACCTTTCATGCTAATAGTTGACCATGTAGGAACCATCAACATTGTCATTAATGAGCAAAACGCTCAAGGAGATATCCCATTATTACGCATTAAACCAAGATTTGTAGAGAGTTATATTGTCTCTTTTGATTGTTCATCTCAAACACATGTCGTTGTGTTGGCCCGTTTAAAAAATGTACAATGCTTAATCGTTCATTTCCGTATCCACCATGTTTGCATTTCTATGTATGCAATTACTAGTGTTTAATGTTAATAGTGCATCATGAAACACAAGTTGAAATTGTCATTAATGAACGAAAGTCTCGAGGATATCTCCCATTCACACATATCGTACCAAGATTTGTGCAACGTTATATTATCCCTTCCAACTTTTCATTTCATTCATCGTCTAGAGAAAAAAAATGTTCTTGTAGACTTATGGCAGTAGGTTGACAATAGTTTTGTGGAGATAGAGTAAATATCTTCGGACATCAAGACCAACACTTCCACTGGTCTAGGGCATACTTTTACTATTCATACCATTTCGCCTAGAACAAAGTGATTTGGACCTCTAGAATCTCTCGTGCAGGTTGTGTCCATGAGGTTTTTTACTATAAGGAAGTGGTCTCTTGGTGCACAGAAAAATATACTCCAAACCAAAGAATTATTCCACTGCGCGACCATTCTCCTATTTCTTTGTCACCTCAGGTCTTCCGCAAGATGTTAAAATTGTTGGAGCCAGCATTCACCTTCAGAGGACAAGACTGCAAGAAGTTCCTAGAAAAACATGATAAGAGGTTGCACATCTTAGCCGAGTTCCTCTAAGACCTTGCAACAGTTCCTGAAGATATCACAAAGTTGCAAGTAAGTTCCTTTAGAAATCCATTCTGGGAAATTTCTTGGTTGTTTACAAGAATAACGGGACATACAACCATGAAAATCATTTCCCATATAATTATTTATATTTTGTACTTCATAGTCAAGGAACAATTCATTTTCGATTGGGGAAAGCTAATTTCCATTGGGATATCTTCCTAGTTTTCACAATTCAAATAATTAAATAATTTTTAAATGGCATCCTACTTGATTTTCGCAATAGTGCATTGTTGTCTATTTCCAAAACATTCTCTTTCCAAGAAAATAAGTCGTGGATTCGACCCAGTAACATTTTGGTACCAGGCCCTATGGTGGTACAAGGCCTCCCATTGTTTTTATGAAGTTTTTAATGGATTTGTGTCTGTTTTCAAAGATTTATTATTAGGGAAGGATTCTCCGCGGATGTCTGGCCAGGAAACCAAGTTTTTGAATAGGAAGGGCACACTTGAACAAAAGGAAAATCACAGTGTACTAATGTTCTTTGGCTCTAAGAAAAATCCTTCTTTCCTTCTATGCCACATCATGGACAAGATGTTTTTTTCAAAAATAGCAAGGCAATACAACCACTGGTTGTATTTTTTCCATAGCAAGAAAAAAAAACAATTCATTCCTCTACCTTGGAAAGTCAGAGACTTCCTGTGTAGAAATGTTAACAAGATTGATGAATTTTCCGGTCATTTCAAGAAATTCAACCTTATGTATACTGAAAGGCTAAAAGGTTTCGAAACTAATGGGATTTTTCGAGAACATTTACTTGCAGTTGGATTTAGCAGCCCTTTTATCCATAGACACCTGACCGAAGACAGGGACAATGACGACAACAATCCTGCTTCTGGATATTGAGATGCAACGACATTGCAAAGCACAAATGAATTGTACAGACAATAGGGAAAAGTACCCGGTGAGAAGAGTGCACAGTTCCCCGCCAACACTCCCAAGAGCATGACATCACGGAGCATCACTTCAAAATCCCACCCCAGTAAGAAATTTAAGAACCTGGAGCTCATTGTCGAATCATGTAAACAAGCCATATCAGAAAATGAAGAATTATTCACAAGCACGATCCAAATAGAATTAGCCGGAAGTACCAACGAGGTTCAATACCCAAACTTAATTCTTGAATCCTTTTCAATGACCAAAGGATATTTCCATGAACAACTTGATATTTTAAATGGGTTGTCTTTCAAAAAGTTTTACGACATAATTTCTCATCATGTAGATGAACTCGAGCGCTGGGTACTTGACTATTCGGTAGACAATGAAGAAATTGAACAGATTTTGCATAGTGTTTCAATGGACCTAAGGAAATTAGAAAATGTCCTTTACAACATAGAAATCCATGATTAAATCAACATTGCCCCCATGAGAAGCTACATTGAAGAATGGTTCCAACAAAGAATGGACAACCTCATCCAGGAAGGGAAACAACCAGTCGACACAATTCCACTGACCATCAACGACAACAACATAAATGCATCGGCTTCATAGTAAGTCTATATTGTCATATTGTTTTCTTTATCAATCCAATTAAAGTCTATACTCTCATCTTGATTTCTTTATCAATCCAGTTATTACCTCTTTAAATAGAAAACTGTAACCAAACACTCATAACTTCCATTTTTTTCTTTTCAGGTCTTCCTCTCTACCATCACGCACTTCTTCTTTCGACATTCCTAGTTCTTGTACTTATTTATTTATATGGTCCACGAGATCCCCAATCCCAATCTATATGGCAAACACATTTAAATTTCCAGAAATATGTAATAGAGATTATTATGTTTTGATAAATTTCAAAGAAAACTGATTCGGGAATGCCTTTATTGTATGCTAAATTTTGGGTGTCCAAGAACCTTTGTTGTTTGTTTCAAATAAAACTAATTCGAGAATGCTATATTTTTTGTGTCCTATTGTATGATAAATTATTTTTGTCTAGGAACCTTTGTTGATGTAAGAGACACTGTTACTTTAAATCAAAAGTAATTAAGGAATGTTTTTGTTGCACGACATTGTTACTATTCTATTGTATGCTAAATTTTGGTGTCGAGGAACCTATAATTTGATAAATTTAATTTTGAGCCCTTGTTTTAAAGCAAACTAATTCCGGAATGCTACATTTTTTGTGTTTTTGTCCACAAACCTATGTAACAGACGTTATTACTATTCTATTGTATGCTAATTTTTTTGTGTCCAGGAACCTTTTAAATGTTGTTGTAATTTGCAAAAATATGTAACAAACATTATTAATTTTTGATAAATTTCAAAGAAAACTGATTTGGGAATGCCTGTATTGTATCCTAAATTTTGGGTGTCCATCAACCTTTGTTGTTTGTTTCAAAGAAAACTAATTCGGGAATGCTAGATTTTTTGTGTCCTATTGTATGCTAATTTTTTTTTGTCCATGAACCTTTGTTGATGTAACACACGTTATTACTTTGTAAGAAAACTAATTCAGGAATGCCTTTGTTGCACAACGTTGTTACTATTCTATTGTATGCTAAATTTTTGGTGTCCATTTTGTGTTTTTTTCCAGGGATGTTATTACTATTCTATTCTATGCTAAATTTTTGGTGTCGAGGAACCTTTTAAATGTTGTTGTAGCAAACGTTACTACTAAGAACACTATTATTATCATACAATAAAAAAATTTTGCCGAGGAACCTTTTAAATCTTTCCTGTACCATTAAACTTAGATACTAGGAACCTTTGTTGATGTACCTATTTTTCCTATACCATCGAACTTAGATACTAGAAACCTTTGTTGATATACCTGAAAGGGACTACACTACCATAAAACACTTGTTATAAATGGTATTTTTTGCATTCACAATATTTATTACATTAGTTGTCTTTACATGGAGTTAATAATTAATTTGTTTTTAAATAATGTTTTTAAAAAAATTATATTAATTAATAGATATAAGGAATGGGGATCTTTCTCTTATGAAGAGATTAGACAATGTTGTAGTATGGTATTCAAATTAATTACAATGTTTTGTATTAATATGAATTTAATATAAATTTAGTTTATAAATTTAACTTACAAAAATTAAAATGTTTTTCTATTTTCATGGTTTTGAATGGTCTTTTTATATATGGTTTGGTTTATGCATTCATGGTGTTCATTACATTAGTTCTTCTTACATGGAGTTAATAATTGATTTGTTTTTAAATAATATTTAAAAAAAAATTGTATTAATCAATAGATTTTAAATTTTGTAAACTAAATTTATATTATTGGATTCATATTAATATACAACGTTCTAATTAATTGGAAAACCATATTATTGGATTCATATTAATATACAACATTGTAGGTTGTATATGGATTAATATACAACCTAAGTGGGTCTAATGGTTAAAAACATGTGTTTCTTCTTAAAAAATTATAGGTTTAATCTATCCATAACAAAAAGATCTCAATTCTTTAAATCAAATAATGGGTTTCCAATTATTTGTTTGATTATGGTTAATATATTGGAATCCACTCATTAGTTTGAAAAATGTAAAATTGGTAAATCTGAAATTCTGGAAAATTGATCTTGGTCTTAATCTTAATTTGGAATCCTAACCCTAACCCTATTTGTTATAAATCTTAATTTCAAATCCTAACTCTAACCCTATATATTCTAAAAGCGATTAATATAACCTATCAATGTATATAGACCTCCTTTATAATATGGCTAATGAAAAATTGGTTTTAATCTTAATCTTAATGGTCTTAATCTTAATTGGATATCCTAACCCTAACCCTATTTATTATAAATCTTAATTTGAAATCGTAACACTAACCCTATTTATTTATTATGAAATCGTAACCTTAACCCTATTTATTTATTATAAAAGTGATTACTATGAATTATCAATTTGTATATACCCTTTATAATATGGTTAAGCTAATAGATAAGTACATCTCTCTATCTTTCAAAATAGATTTTTAGTAAATATCTTTCAAAATATAATACATTTTATTTTATAAGTATATCTATTTACTTACGACGTAAGATACAATGGAGCCTAAATACCTTTGTCCAACGACAAGACTTAGTGGGCGAAATGCTAAGGCTGCCCCCTGATACATAGTAATGGAAAATAGAACTTATCGTCCACCCTGAGCACCAACATTCAGATTCGTTCTCAGGTTTATCCCCCGTAGAGAGACTTCTTTTCTTGATGACCTATAGATTGCCCGCTGACCTAAGTATGTGAACTCCTTTCAGCGCTCGTAGTTACGACGAATATGCTCGACAACCGAGCATTCACACAACGACGATGGGAAGCATTCCCCGTCTTATGAAAGATTTGGGTCTATCTAATGATATTTTTTTCTCAAAAAATATCTTACATGTTACAAATGTATTCTTTTACTATCTAATCAAGAATTAGGTCCTTGAATTCTTCATTTTATTTTCATTCAAATTCTATAAAAAGTTTCAGCCCCATTGGAAACCAATACTAAGTTTCAACTATTCTTGAATCCGAAGAAGGCACAAGTTCATATGATGATTAGTTAGATTCCATCCCTACATAGTCCATGTAACCCCCTTTTTCATAGCAATTATTTTTTGAATTATGGGTTTGCTTAATATGTTAATTAGGATATTTATTGATGAGAATTACAATAATGTTTATGCTCTTAATACAAATTAATGGTTATGTATGATGACCTCCTTGATGATTTTTAATTATGACATAACACTTATTAATGAATTCTAGTGATGATGATATCATTGATGGGGTTGTTCATGCTTATTAGATGATTGGTATTGGTGACTTTAACCTTTCTAGTATTAATTATTATGATTTATTTTAGAACGGTTGTTAGAGCAGGATGATTCATACTCATCATCCCCTTCATTGGTTTCGTTTCGTTTGGGATGACTAATTAAGTTAGACATGGTTACCCATGTGGTTACTTAAGATATGACAAACATTAATATTAATTATTGGGCATTTATGTTATTTGATATTATATTTATTTTGAGTATTGATATTACTTCGATGATGACTTATGATAAACCCCCTTTCATGGATAACATGGTTATATACTTATATTATTGTTTATTATTTTATTTGTTATTTGCATGCACATGCATTACAATTTATATGATTCATTTTCATGATACTTTAATCCTTGATGTTTTAGATGATGTTGCATATGTTTTTGTTATTGGAAAAAGCATAATTTGTTATAGGTCGAGACATTGAGGAAGAAGTAGGGTAATCGCATCCAAGGGAAGGGGATCATGTTCAATGAAGTTGAACACCATGCCCGAGGAAGCCTTGGAAAGGTGAAATGACTTGAAAAATGACTACTAATGTTAATCGGGGTAAAAACGGTCAAGGGAAATAATTGTTATTTACTTTTACTCATTTATTAACTTCTTTTAATCTCACCCATAAGTCTATTTTTTCCCTTACATGAGTTGATAGTTGAAAGAGGAAATACAAGAGATGATATTGGGAAGAATTATGACATTTGGGAAAGTTTTGGTAAAGAAAGTAATGTCTTATGTTTGGTGACTAGTTATGGTTAGATGTGGTGAATTTCTGTGTTGAGCAAAACATTTTCTTGACTATGAATAATGGGAGCATCTAGATAGTTTCTCTAGCCTAGTTTATGTGGGTATATGGGGATGGAAGTTAATCTAAATAATTCAGGGAAATGATGTTTTTTTATTCTTAGTTTTTTATTATTTGGATCTTTTGGAATCCATTGTCAAGTATGGTGCCTAACCAATTGAGGGTATTCATCAATAGTGGGAGTGGTATTAGTTTCCTTACATATAAGGGTCACTATTGTGTATGGTCCCTCACCAAATAGGTGTATGCCTCCAAGACTTGGGTGCTTGTAATATACCTATACACCATAACCCTACGATGTATGAGAGTGTTGTAAGTCCATGAGATTCTCCACAATAATATGGTTGATTAGTTAGATACTTGATCCTTCATTTCATTTTTTTGGATATAATGGACATGTGATCCTTGATTTTTGTTTATGAGACTTAGTGAATAAATTCTTTTAGTACTTGGTAACTTATCCTTCATCCCATTTATTTTAATCCCTACATGGGGGGAAACACCTAGGATTAGGTGGTGGGATGATTGGGTGGAATAATGCCCCTTGGTGAATGATGTGTTGGTGATATATTAGTTTGGACTAGTGGCTATACTTCCACAAGGCATGGGAATGCATGTACTTGATTTTCTTTTCATTTCTATAATTTCAT
>JZKD02S2206496.1:184493-199642 GCA_000966675.3 Picea glauca | reverse complement strand
TATATAAACATGCATATTAAGGTAGTATTCTCTTATGGAGGAGGTTTGTTACAGTCCAATCCACTTTTTACATGTGATACATATAAAGCTTGTCTTAAAATAAAATAAAAATTAATTACATAAGCTATAAATTGGAATATAAATCAAGACTAATCATGTAATATCTACTTGTAAAACATGGTAAAAAAAAATTAATACTGCACTCAACTAGATTCCCTTAACACTCTCCAATTAAATGCATTGATGGATGGGGAATAGAATGAATTGAACGTTGACCAAAGGGTTGGTGTAACACCACAAGGATGAGCCCCTACAGAATTGTAATTATGTTTATAGGCTGGTGAGGCAAGAGTTTATAAGTTGATGACTTATGTGTTTATTAGGTCAGACAGCCTAGATACTTAAGGCCATGAGCTTGACTTTTGTATATGTAAATACACATATCAGTAATAAAATTACACTGTTGCGTGTAGACCAACCACGAAGAAAGAGTTATGGGGGACTAAGCTCCACTAGGTTGGGTAAGGGAGAGCGGGATGAGAGGTTGGAAAAAGGGGCTAAGCCTAAGGGATTGAGTCCAATAGAATAATAATTTATTATTATTACAAAATTTGTTTAGAAGGATATATTTTAGCCTAAGTTCCTTGGGGAGGATGGGTGAATTCCAAAGGGGAAGGAACGTGCTTCATGAGAGACGGGTGTTGGCTTAGGCACATGCAGTCTTAAGGGGGGAATTATTGTTGTTGGGCACACACTCACACACTCACTTACTCATGGATGTAGGGATGTTCACACACAGACAATTTTGGCTCTCAATCTCTCACCATCTTCGCTATGTCAGACCAGTCTCCCCATCCCTCATCATGTGTTCACTCAGGCATTGAGAAAGAACACAACCAACCAATTCCACCATTGTTAAACCCATGACCATCATGCACCTCTGTAATTTACTAAGTCATCCCTTGCCTTACCTTACTTAGCTATTGTGATTTGAAGAGGCAGGTTGTCAAGCCCATGGTTGAAGAAGAAGTTTGTCAGGCCTCTGAGAAACTCTCTCCAAGTGAAAGAGTGTGTTGAGGAAGTGAGTTCTCCTAGAGGGAGTCTTGTAGCTTCTACAAATCTTTGAGAATTCCAGTATGACTTGTTGTTGAAGCCCTAGAAGGGAGGTGGGGCAGTCGATGGACTGTGTGAAAGTGAAGGTGTATACTCCTAGGCAGGGACAAGCATGTGGAGAATTAGAGTCTGTGAGCAGTGGGCATAAGTGGCTCCTAGGAGATAATCCTTCCTCTTAAACTGTGTGACTTTGCTATTGACGTTTCCTAGCCTAGGTATCCCATGCCCGATTGAGTTTAGTCCCATCTCAGGGGTGAACCACTGCTAAGAGTGATGATTAGTACAGTCTAAGGCTGGGAGGTTTGTGGAAGGTCTGCATGAAGTTGGTGGTTTTTCTCTGGTTAAAAGATAAGTATCATTTCTATTCTTAATTATGTATGATGTGCATGTCTGTGATTCTTGCAATCTTATCATGTGTTTTGTTCCATATATGAATTACTGTCAATTCCATAGGAGTCTGTATGGTAGTAGTAATTCTGTGTTATTTGTTTTAAATTCATTAAAATGCATGTTACATATATATGTATGTTCCACTGCAGCATTTCTCAGCCTGTTAGTGGTTGGGGACATTACAAATTAGTATCAGAGCAGTAAATGGAAATTTAAGGTTACTTCGGTAGCGTTTCCCGACCTGTTGCTGGTCAGGGATGTTACAAATTGGTATCATAGCCAAGGTTCAAGAACTGATCCTAGATGGGCCAGATAAGTGGTCATTAGAACCAAGGTTTCAGAGAGAAATTGTGACAAGAGGTTACCTTGGATGTGTCACAAATCTTAGGGGGTTTAGCGGTATGTAAAACCACACCTTTCGGATCAGGAAAAAGGAGCATGAGTGTTAACCTCCAGGTCCTTTGGACTGTGTGTCTTAGGTGAAGTTATGGGTTGTAGAGCAGAAGAGGTCAAAGGCCCGAAGTCCAAATTCCTCGAAGTGGATATACATCATAGATCTAGGGAGAAGAGCTTGACAGTTGGATCAAGCCAAGTTAAAAGGTCAAACCCAATGGTGAAGGGAGAAATCTCCTGAAGCTCTGAAGTTCAGAGTTATTTGGACCATCCATCAAGATGGACGCACATTAGCATATTGGTTGTTCGGGATTTCGATGTTCGGGAGAATTAGTGTGCGTTAAGGAGAGAAATCTTGAATCTTTAATTTATGAAGCCTCGAAGAACTGAAGTAGTGAGTCATGATGATGTCACCTGGAGGCGACGTGGACATATCCTATACTTTCCACGTGCCCCCACCTAGAATGTTGAAATTTGTACTATGTGGGCCCTGAGGTTACATAACATAGTTAAAGATATGCAGGCCCACACTGGCGTTGATCATGATATATCAATATTGATGGTCAGGAGGCATTGCGGGGACCCAAATTGCACGAGAGTTAATTTCCTAGGGTGGTTTTACAATCCAAACCAAAATTTTATCGGGGGGTTATGTGTCAGCGTCAGAGGAATTGCAGGACGAAAGGTGGGTTACTCCAAACCAAGGATGCATGCCCCCACAATTTCAAAGGTGTTAAGTGAAGTGACTATTCGGTATCTTAGTTCAAGTACGTAAACTGTGGGTCCCACTGGACACATGGTGCCAGTTGTGAAGTCCAAAGACTTGAAACTCTGGAAGAATGGTTCATAATGGAAAGAAAGGAAGAACTTTCAAAATTTTCGAAACGCCAAGGTGACGATATGTAATGATGTCACCAAAGGTGACATGGAAGTGTTCGAAGATTAACGGTTCGGGGGGTTGGGGGTGTGCGGATGTGAAATCCTCCGAAGTCCTGAAGCTTCGAAGCTCTGACGTTCTGGAGCTCAGATGCCTGAAGTTCCATAGTGGGTGTCAGTCATTGGATGTTGGGTAGTTGTGGACTATTGATCCACCCCACTTTGTGTGTTCGTCAATCCGGAACTCCGAGAGATTTGTTGTGATGTTCTTTGAAAACTTTTGAAGTCGGAGGCTTGAAGCCCCGAATAAGTGCATATAGACCTAGCACTCGGCCACAACCCATGGTCGCAAGGGTTAGGGCCTAAGAGAGAGGGTATAGTGCTAAAAAATTATTGTAGAATAGAGCAACGTCAAAAAGAAAAGATCTGCGGGGATTTTCGATCGATTGAGAAATGCAAAATATGGAATCTGAAAGTTTTCTTTGAATCATATTGGTTTATGAATACTTTGGAATTTGTTAAGCACTGATGGCCTGGCAAATTTCGATTGAATGCACATTGTGTTTGCAGAGTTAACAATTGACGAAACTAAACTGAATTGCCGCATAGTGTAGAGAAATGGATGAGGCACATAATGTTTCTAGTTCAGAGAATGAAGCTAAATGAATGCATGTCCATTTGGGAGTTGAAGGATCAAACTCCAATGGTTACATGGAGAAGAGATAGATAAGGAAGGAAACATGATGAAAATCATTGAAATATTGCAGAAATATGTCTAGACTCACCGAGCAGATAAGAAAAAGCTCATGAAATATAGGGAACAACAGGGAGAAATCAACATAAAGTTGATACAGAGCCTGGAAAGAATAGAAAATAAATTGGATAAGGGGAGTGACTCCAGTAAATCAAGAAGTCACAAGTCCCATGATGAGAAGAGAAAATCAAGGAGCATTGGTGGACAACATCATCACTCCCAAGGGCAGTCCAAGAGGACGGGACACAATAGTTCAAGCCCATATCCTACCAGAAAGAATAGGAGATATAGAGTGGATGAACCGAAGGGTAAAATGAACAATATTGAACCTCCTACTTTGATGGAGAACCCCAGAAGGAGGAACATGTTGAGATATGGCTTCTTGGCATGAGAAAATATTTCCAACTAAAAAATTAGTCCTCTCATGCAAAAGGAAGAATTGAAATGTATCAACTAAAATGAAAGTCATCCATGTGGTGGGATCAACTTGTGAAGGTGCAACATATTAAAGAGAAAAATGTTACTTAGAAGGAATTCAAGAAACACTTTGAAAAGAAATACTTAACTAAGAGATACAATGATAGAAAGATGAAAGAGTTCTTTGAACTCAAGCTGGGTAGCATGACCATTGATGAATATGAATGAAGGCTTTTGGAATTGTTGAAGTATGTCCCTTTCATCAAAGATGAGACTGTCAAAACTCAAAGATATCTGAGTAGACTACCACCTTCCATCAACAAGAATATCCAGTATTATGATCCTAAAACTATGGAAGAAACTATAAGGAGAGAAAAATGATTATATGAGTAGCAAAGTTAAAATCCCACTTTCCGGAAAGCTTGGGAAGACAAGAAGAAATTCAATATGGATCAGAGGAAGACGAGAACTACGCCATCCTTTTTCAGAAATAGCCCTCAAGGACAGCCAGGTTTTAGAGATCCCAGAATGGATGAAGTGGGTGGAAAAATGCCAATACAACCACCTATGGAATGTTGAGGTTGTAAAGGAAATCATAGGTACCGATATTTCACCCAAACAAATGACGAAGTGAGAGTTGTCCACAATGTTCAGCAAGAATAAATAGTGGAGGACATGGGCATAAGTGTAGCAAGGATCTACGCATCCTTGGAAAACAAGTAAGAAAAATATCAGTCACATATGATTGAAGTGGAAGGTATGATCAACAACCAAACCATTACTATTTTAATTGATTCAAGAGCTAGTCATAGTCATATAGGTCCTAGAATGATTGAAAGTTTTCATTTTCCAAGAAGGAAGCATGGAAAATCTTTGTTAGTGCAGTTGGATACAAGATACAAGAGAAAGGTTGTTGAGTTGGTTAAGTCTTGTCCAGTGGACATGAATGGATTGAGAACAAGGGATGAATTGAATATATTACCTTTAGGTTCCTATGATTGTATAATTGGGATGGATTTGTTGGATCAACACCATTCCATCTTATACTGTCGTAACAAGGAATTCACTTGCCTAGATGAGGAAGAAAACCCAAGGAAGGTGCAGGGAATCCCAAGGGAAGTGACTATCATAGAAATCTCAGCAATGCAGCTGAAAAAGTGCTACAGGAAGGGTTGTCAAATATTGTCAGCCCATATGGGGGAAGCAACTAAGGATAAGGTGTCAAATATTGAAGACCATGCAGTCCTAAAATATTTTGAATATATATTCAAGGAGGTACCAGAACTACCCCCAAAGAGAGATATAGATTTCTCTATAAAAATTATGCCTGGAGTAGCTCCAATGTCAAAAACTCCTTACAGAATGAGTACACCAGAGCTGAAGGAGTTGCAAATGAAACTTGAACAACTTCTAAAGAAGGGTTATATACTCCCAAGTGTATCACCTTGGGGTGCCCTGGTCTTTTTCATGAAGAAGAAAGTTGGGATATTGATATTTTGCATCGATTTCAGACAGTTGACTAAAGTTACGATAAAGAACAAGTATCCTTTTCCAAGGATCGATGATCTCTTTGATCAGTTGAAGGATGCCAAAATGTTTTCAAAAATATATCTCAGGTTAGGGTACCATCAAGTAAGGATAAAGGATGAAGACATAAACAAGACCTCCTTCAGAACAAGGTCTGGTCATTATGAATTCACAATGGTGCCATTTGGGTTATCAAATGAACCTGTTGTTTTCATGTTCCTAAAGAATGGTGTATTCATAGAATATCTAAAAAAGTTTGTCATAGTCTTTTTGGATGACATCCTGCCATATTTCAAGTTGGAGGAAGAGAATGAACATCATCTGAGGGTGGTGTTGCAAGTGCCAAGAGAGCATCAACTGTATTCCAAATTGAGAAACTGATCATTCTATCAAAAGAAGATCCATTATTTGGGACATATCATTTTAAAGGAAGAGATAACAGCGGACCCTGAGAAGATAGAGGCAATTGGATGATGGTCAACACCTAAGAATGTGACAAAATTCAGCTCCTTTATGGGTCTATCTAGCCATTATAGGAGATTCATTACAGGGTTTTCAAAAATTGCTCACCCAATCACTTCATTACAGAGAAAAGAGGTGAAATTTCAATGGACAGAAGAATGTGAAAATAGATTCCAGGAATTCAAGCAGTTGTTAACCAGTGCTCAAATTTTGAAGATTGCAGATCCAAATGATGATTTATTGGTTTGCACAGATGCATGTAAGGAAGTACTGGGAGGAATCCTCATCCAGAATGGGTTTGTAATATGTTATGAGTCCAAAAAATTGAAAGATCATGAAAGGCTCTATGAAACTCATGATTTGTAGTTCGAAGCCATAGTGCACGCTCTATAGAAATGGAGACATTACCTCATGGGAAGGAGGTTTGGACTGAAAACATACCATAATGGTATGAAGTGTTTGTTTGATCAACCAACCTTGAATGACAGGCATAGTAGATGGTTGGAATTTCTTTGTGAGTATGACTTTGATATCAATCATATCAAAGGAAAGGAGAACAAGGTGGCTGATGCACTCAGTAGAAGAGTGCATGAACTACATTCTACAACCATTAGCATGTATTAAACTTATATTAAATTCAGAATTTTGGAAGTTGCAAATGCAGATTTGCAATACATGGAATTGGTGGAAAAACTACATCAAGCTAAGATGTTGCATGAAGTGGAAGATTATAAATTTGAAGTTGATGGAACACTCTTGTACAAAAATAGAATTTATGTACCAAATTTCTAGGAATTGAGAATTGTGATCTTGAAAGAAATGCATAATGTACATTATGATGGACATCTTGGATATCAGAAAAAAAAAATGGAAGAAATCAAGAGCCATTACTTTTTACTAGGTATCAAGAAGGAAATTGCAGAACACATCACTATATGTATGGAGTGTCAGAAGGTCAAAGTTGAACATAGGCACCCAATAGGGTTGATATAACCTTTACCCATTCTTTAGTGGAAGTGGGAAGTGGTGAAAATGGATTTCATCACAGGATTTCCTAGAACAAGCACGATTCATGATTCCATCATGGTGGTGATGGATAAGATTATGAAAGTTGCCCATTTTATTCCATTGAAAACTAATCACAAGGCAACTAATGTTTTCTATATCTATATGAAGGAAATAGCATGATTGCACAGTATTCCCAAGTGAATTGTGTCTGACAGAGACCCGAAATTTACCTCAAAGTTATGGAAGGGGTTATACAAAGGCTTTAGAATGAATCTAAACTTCAACACAACCTATCATCCTGAGTCTGATGGGAAAACGAAAAGGGTGAACCAAGTGATAGAGGACATGCTACGGATGTATGTGATGTACAAACGATATAAATGGGAAGACTACCTACACTTGGTAGAATTTTCCTAAAATAATGGGTATCAAGCATCATTGAAGATGATCCCATTAAAAGCACTTTACGGAAGAAATTGAAAAACACCAATAATTTGGGATAACCCAACTGATAGAGAAATAATTGGGCCAGAGTTTCTTAAGGAAATGGAAGAGAAAATGCTAAAGATTAAGCGGAATTCAAAAACTTCCCAAGACAGGTAGAAAATTTATGCTGAGCGAACTTATTCTTTGAGGAAACTTGCTTGCAAGTGATCCATATTATTATACTATTGGGTATTTGATTATGATTATGAGGCGTTATGGATTGATGGCTTCTTATTTTTTTGTATTGACATAGACAAGTACTATTGACTCGGTTTCCCTGAGTGTGCAAGATTTTGGACCTCGAGGATGTAGAGGCATCGATGAAACCCCTTGGACTCTGGATCGAGTCAGGGAGTGGACTATTGGGGATTTGATTGTTGTATATATGAATTTTGTGCATTTGATTAGATGATATGAATATGGATATTATTATGACATGATTCATTGATGATGCATGTTGACGATAACTTGCCGACCAGACTCACATGTAGAGTATAGGGGTAACACAGGATAACCAGAGACATTGATGGAGAGGTGTGGACAATAGCCCGACCAAAACCTACTAGCACTCCCATTGTGGCTCGAACTATAGGTTAATGACTACCTAGTTCGAGAAGACCCACGATGTCATGAGGGCCAACTGTGACAGTTGCTCACGATGATTCTATGGGGCGCACAATAAGGTAGGGGCCTTATTCCTTATAGGCCCTTAGTCTCCCACAAGATCACCTAGCAGAGTATTAACTCCAAGGGTTTTTGATGTCTACCAAGTCAGTCAAGAGGTGAGTGGCACCCTTGGAGCACGTAGTGCTTCCCGAAGGTCATGTTGCACAAGAAAAATGGAAAGAGGTGAGAGGCACCCTTGGAGCATGTAGTGCATCTTGAAGGGCACGTCACACGAAGGAAACAAAATGAGGTGAGTGGAACCCTTGGAGCACCTAATGCATCCTGAAGGGCACGTCACATTTTTAATTAATAAATGAATAAACCTAGATGGCCTTAGGAGGAATAACGTGATAAGAAAGATTTAAAAAAATTCCTCTAATAAAATGTCACCCAACCTAGGAAAATAAAGTCTAGGTCTAAGTGATACTTGTGATAATTTTTTTTATCTATTTATATAGAAATAAAAATAAATAAATAAATAAATAATAATGATAATCATCATTAATCATGTGACAAGAAGGGGTTAAGTAATTTATTTAATTTATAAAAATCTTTTGGGGGATAAAATTTAAAAAGGGGGAAAAAGGGGAAATAATTGTTTTGTCACATATGCTAATTAAAAATTTATTAATTAAAAAGGAAAAGGGGAAAACATTAATTTTCTACACCTGCCAATTTGAGTTTTAAATGAAAGGGGAAAGAGAGAAATTTAAAGGAATTAGGAAACTAGGAAAAAGTGGGAAACATAAAAAGGAAAAGGGAAACACAAGGAAAAAGAAGAAAGACTAACTTAGTAAGGTATCTAGGATTTAAGAACTTTCTAAATGAAACTCAACTAGTAAATTAGTAAGGGGGTAAGCCATTAAAATGTGTAAGGGAATTTGGGGACACCTAGGTGCGATTCTAGGAATGCTTATAGGTGAGTGACGAAAATAGGGCTTAATTAATTAATTAATGAAATTAATTTATGGTGGAATGAAGGGGATGGGCGACACATGTACGAGGAGGATTTTTATGAATTAAATTGCTGATGGATCTCTTCTGTGAAGCATAACATTACACTGCAGAAGTTTAGACTTGACTAACTTAGCTTGTGGGAGTTGGGATACCTAGCTCGGTGAGGAGTGGTAGCTCAGCCTTGCTAGGTAAGCTGGGAGATAATTGTTCTCTGTTTTAGTGTGTGTGGCCCCTTTGTGGCTCGAGTGGCTAACGGGAAAGAATAGTGCCCCTAGAATTGGTTGGGCGGTATCGGTGACGTCTCATCGGTCGACAAGCGGGAGAAGCATGGAGCACACGAGACAACGACTCAGAGAGGACGACTTGGGCTACGATATGTTTCCTTTATTTCTTCATCAAAGATTATTATTATACTTTATGCCTTTATTTCTTTACTTTTAATGGTAAAGGAAATGTGGACTTAGCATTTCAACCGAAAACTCAATTTTTCCCGTAAGCCTTAAGAGAATTTTTTGACTTAATTCTCTCGGCTTTCGATCCTTGCATGTCAAGACTGTCCTTTGGTTTGTTGATTGTTTAGAGGATTTTCACTTTTCGTCCTCATACCTAGCTCTTTAGTCCATGCCTAAGACGTCGGCTAGGAGCTGAATCGACAGTCATTACTTCGGTGCACAATGACCTATAGATTCAAACGCCCTGCTTTTATGTGCGTGGATGATGAGTGAAGGATGTGTTTGCCCAACTATTTACCCCTTCTTATCTATGTGTTTGATCTCTTCCTTGCATTGGTCTCTCCATACTATATCTCATATGCGCCTTAATCCAATCTGAAAATTGTGTTGGGTATTCTCTGCCTTTCAACACCCTCAACCACAAAAATTTAACTCAGTGTTTTTATATTGCTGATGAATTTAATTCTGTGTTTTTGTGCCTTTTCGACGAATCTACTGTGTTGTTTTTAAACATCCGGTATGCCCTTTTTTTTCTCTCTGTGACCTTACATCTGGTCATTAATTTTTTATGAATTTATGCTTTCGTAATTTCCCACTCGATTAATGGTCTATAAATTATTCTTGACTATAGTTTGGGGGTGTTTGGCTGGAGATATTACTTGGTTACTCTGCAATCTTCTTTTTGACTGCTAGTATTACCCTGTCGAGTGAAAATTCGAGGCGCTTTTTTTCACTATTGGGATAGAAAATATGTAATAAATTTTTGCACTTAAATTACAGATGTATATTCTTTGTCTGTATTTTTGATTTCCATCATCTCGCGCAACGAATTCAGACTACCTTTCTTACCCTCTCAGATTTTAAAAAATGCTTTTGTTTTCCACTATAAGATGGCAATTTTCCCTTTCTTTTAATCAATTTCAAGGGCGAGATTATACTATGTGTTTATCTCACACATGGTCGACATTTCATCCTCTACAAATTTTATTACATACTAAGTGCATTGGACAATTCATAAGCATGTCGACAACAATCTGGATGCATATCTTAGCAATCTGAATAATAATTATTACTCCAACAATCAACTCGTTACCTGTTGTTAAACCTATCTCCCAACCTCTATTTTTTTGGAATATGACCGGTGACCTATATTTTAGTTATTACTCAACCACCTCCTTCATTGCCTGCATGGTTATGGATTGAATGACAACTTCCACATTTTTGGGGGGGTATGCAAACTCCACTGTGTGTGTCTGCGTGTTCGTCGTAGGCTGGGCAGCGACCTGTCTTCCGTATCCTGTAGCCACCCTGCAAACTCATCAATAATGTTCCAGCCTTACCTTTGGTGCCCTCCGCATGTTGTTGATGTCTTGATGGCCTTTTATGACTTCCACAGTGTCTACTTTTTATGAATTAATATATAAGTTGGATGAACAGTATGGTGGGACTACGCCAAATTGACAACAATTTACTTTTAGACGATAAGTTTTACTTTTGTTCATCAGCAACCTTATGCTGGATAGACCACAGTTCATTTGATGAAAACATTTTCCACTTCATGCTAAACTGAATACCTTTAATATTAGACATATATCCTTCATGTTTATGATGACCGTCGTTTTATAGTTTGACAAGAAATTTTATTAAAACATAATTCTAGACAGAGCATATAGGAGGATAGCATTTACTACTTTAGTTTCCTTTGACAACACCCATTTAAATTGTGTGACATAAATTTAATGGATTGACAGAGGACTGATTGTGCAACAATTCCATCATTTACTCATTTTTTCAGGGTTTTCTGTACCTTCATTTTCTACGTTTTAAATAGAAAACTCTTATAGCTTATATCCAGCAAACTCTTATAGAAAGTTTTGATGAAAATCATTGTAGTTTTGAGTTTAACCTTCCCTTGATTTATAATTAAACAACGATGTATTTACTCAGCATTTTCAACAATGATTGCATGGAAATTTATTAATGTTGTAGTGAATTATGTAATCATATTAAGCATAACTATATGACTGTGTTAGGGGAAGTGAAACTTAATTGTATGGTGGTGATTGATTTGTAAAAATAGCCAGCTTTAATTGCATTATCCTTACTCAACAATTTTGTTTAATGTTATTGGGCAGTTTGTTACACTTTAGTACAGTTGATATAGCCATAAGAATGTTGTAAATTAAGATCGTTAACAAGTGTTATAATTGCAGATTTGTACATTGATATTGTTAATGTTGGTTATAATGTTAATTGCTAGGTTAGATTGTATTTAGTAATTAATTTAGAATATTTAATTTAGAGTGTAAGTAATGCTAATTTAGATTTGTAATTATTGACTAATTCAGACTTGATTAAAGGTTTGGGTAGTTCAGAAAATCGTGTCATAGCTTGCACTCTCTTGTTGATGCCATATCGTGTCTTGTCGACCCGTTGCTTGGGAGGGTGGGTGTAGTCTTTTGTCAACTACTTCAGACTCCTAATGCATGGGTTGGTATTTATTCGATGGTCTAGATAGAATATGTTTGCACCTAGGTAATTGTCTCGCCTCCCATTTGGGAACGACATGATTCCTGATGATGGGATCATGGCACCCCATATTGGATAACGACGAATGATAACTTGGTCGGAGTCGGTGCCTTTTGTGTGAGTGTTGTCGAGCGTTGTAAGTTTTCTTTTGGCGCATGGGTTGAATGTCTTCATGCATTTGGTTCACGTGCCTTAATGTTCTAGTCTTTGTTCGTCAAGGCCATTGTGTCGGGAGGGGATGTTGTCCCTTAGCTTGTAGGTGTGGTCTTGTTGTGTCAGGCAGGTAGACTTTTTTTCCTTGTTGTTTTACGCATGTTTCACCCAGTTTCTCTTGTGCCAGTGCGTGGAGTCAAAGTTGTATGTTTCCTAATCAATGTGTATGTGTTTGTCGAAAAAAAAAATTTTTACTTCTACTTCGCTTGTAGTCATAACGAAGGGATTGTTACAAATGGTATCAGAGCAAGGTTCAACCCACGACTTGGGATCACTACGACTTTTGTTGATATGATATTTTATTATAATGTTGCTAATTAAGTTGTCTTGTATTCATGCAGGTAATCACGGTTATAGGACAACGCAGAGGCAGACGACGGGGTTCTATGGGAGGAGGCGCGACGCCTCTAGTAGCATCTAGGCCTGAAGGGTCTAACCACTAGGGAGACGAACAGGTTGTCAGGAAGGATAAAATAGAAGTGGGTGATGTGGTTGGGTTGATGAGGTCTTTACAGTGGATGTCTGATGCATTGATCAGTCGTTTGGAGATAGATGAGTTCAGGGTGTCGACACCCCCTGAGGGTCCACTGCGTCCTCTAGTCGGTACTAGTACCATTCACCGCGAACTCGAGAAGGTAAAATTTCTCGAGTTCTTTGGTGCACCAGATGACACAGCCATTGAGGCATGGTTAGAGAATATGGCAATGTTATTTTCAATTCACGACTATACCTCCAACATGAAGGCCCACATGATGGTCTTTCAATTGAAGGGGAGCATTCTTTTATGGTGGAAGATGCTCCTTCCACAGTTGAACATGACCATTGAAGAAGTTTCATGGGAATTGTTTGAGGAATGGTTCCGAGAGAGGTACCTTTCAGATGAATTTATTGAGTGTCAGCTCAACGAGTTCAACGCCTTACGACAGAGCGACCGTACGATGCCCTTTTATGAGGCCCATTTTATGGAATTGCTTCAGTATGATCCACATCTTAATACTAAGAAACTTAAGGTCAACAGGTTATTGTTTGGCCTTAATGTAAACATACGTGAATAGGTTAGGATTATGATGCCTTAGACCTTCCACGATGTTGTCCAAAAGGCCCTCATAGAAAAGAAGGAGCTTATCAGCGGGGTTCAGAGCAGGACTCCAGTGAGACCAGCAGGGCAGGTGTCATCTGGTGCATAGCATCATCGGACACCAGCCAGACACACAATGGGATATCGTGGCTTCTATAGGGGATCCACTTTCACTACACCTAGGTGACCAACACCTCGGAAGAAGACACCTTATCGAGGAACAAAACATCAACAACAACGTCGACCGCAGCTTCAACAACAATGTCGATCTCAGCAGCAACAGTTTAGGCTTGCTCAGCAGAACAGACAAGGATTCCAGGCCGGTGGGCTGTCATGTTCTACTTCAGGTACCAGGATTACTGAACCAAAGAAGGGGTGTTGGACGTGTGGGGAGCCACACTAGTAGGACAACTACTCTGTGGAGAGGACTAGAGCATGTGGATCAATCAGACCCACTATCATGGGAGAGATGGTCAAGGCCCATCGGATTCAAGCAGTGGTGAATAACCTCCAGGAAGAGCACCAGTCGACTCTGCTCGAGACGTCAGGTACCTTCGTTGACCATACCCTTCGTATTTTGATAGATCTCGGTGCTACCGAGAGTTTCATTTGTGGTGTATCACTAAAAAGGATTAAGGTAAAGGTAATCGAACAAGATGAGTTTAGCTTTGTAGAGAAGGCTTTGGGAGCCAAAAAAAAGGTTGGAGGAAATGTTACAGGCTATACCCTTAACCCAGGAGAGTTTGTCACAAGGGCCAACCTGTACGTCACAATCTTATGATCTTATGACGTCATGATCGGTATGGATTGGTTGGAAGCGCATGAGGCGATACTCAACTCTAAGACAAAATGGTTAATCTTGGTTGATGACAAGGGACAGAGGCACATGATTGTAGGTCGGAAGTAGGGACTCTCCCTAAGGTTCATCTCTTCCTTGCAGCAACAGAACAACATGCCCAAGGGGTGTAAGCTTTATGCGATCCTTGCATTAAACGAAAAAGGGAGTAGCTGAAGGTCTAGAACACCTTCCAGTGGTGAGATATTTTGCAGACATCTTTCCGAAGGAGTTACCTAGAATGTCTTCGGAGAGGGAATTTGAGTTTACCATAGACCTAAAACCGGGGACTGAACCGATAGGGAGAATGACTTATAGGATGTCGACCCCGGAGTTACAAGAGTTGAGAATGCAACTGAAGGAGTTGCTAGACCTGGGACTTATACGTCCAAGTGTGTCACCGTGGGCAGTGCATGTTATTTTCATACGAAAGAAGCATGGTTCGTGGAGGTTTTGTTTATTAAGGTTGGTTATCATTGATGTCAACCCTTGAAGAAAGCCTCACACCACAAAGGTTTGTGTAATGGACCCAATATTGTTTGATGTAAATATGACTCATTATTGTTTTGTCATGGATGATGAGAAGTAAATATGGATGAACTCCAAAGTGGTCCCCTTATGGTGAAAGCCCTCACGGGAAGACGCTTTGTGGAGTAATATAACCCATGCTTAATTGTGGAATAATGAGATGAAGGAAAGTGAATTTGTTAGGGAAAATATCCTATATGGATAGTTCTTGTCATGTCATTTCCGGTAGTATGTAGAACACCACATAATTCCTCACGGTTAGAGCGTTATGGCCATGAGAAGTTGGATACCCCAGGTTTGGGTAATGGACCCAAGTTTGTTTGATGGGTAACGGTATGAGTTATGATATATTTTGTTAAGCCCTAATATTGGCTCATTAACCCTTAATTGGGGCATATTAGATTAGTAATGTTATTTTATTTATGTCGGCTTGCTCATTAACCCTTAATTGGGGCATATTAGATT
>JZKD02S2206496.1:132811-178798 GCA_000966675.3 Picea glauca | reverse complement strand
GTGATGAGTGTATTATAATTCAAATTGAATACAAAATAAATTATTTCAATAATAAATTTAATGGAGAAATTAGAAGTGGACCCAACCCTAAAATAAGGAAAGTGGGTCAAGTGACTTAAAAGATGTTTTTAAGGAAGCTACTTGGAGAGTATAAATAAGAGGCAAGGCTCTCTCATTTGAAACACACTTGATCATATTGAATATCTATAGGTGTATGAGGTAAAAAAATGATATCTAAGTCGAAATTCTGAGGAAAGTGAAGAAAAGAAGGCCGAAATGCAAGGAAGTATAAATTCTTTTGATGGTGCTTTCTAAGGTATGTTATTTACAGGTCATCTCACCATTTTCACTATAACTTTTTTTATATAATGACTCAGATCATGAAATTTATATGATGGTGAGAAAACATATCCAAGTATCTGTGGTAAAAAATTCAGCTTGTAGGTCGTTGTATTTTGGGAGTTACACTCCGTGGAAAATAGGGTTTGTGGCCAGTCCTAAAACTAGTCAAAATTAGGTGTTTCGGGTAAAAACATCATAACTTCTTCATAACATATCCAAATTCCATGAGAAAAAATGTGTTAGTTATGTTATATTTTATAGTATGTTGGGTAATAGTTTCAAATCAATTAATCAAATATTTTGTGCAGGGAACTCTCTACAAGCTCGCTATCTAGAATAAGCCAGAAATCAGCAAGGTATGCCATTTTTGCTATAACTCCTTTTATGAGAGGTTACAAGTAGTGACACTTGGAGGAATTGCATAAAACACACTAAAGAACATTGTGTATTAGTTTTAGATATTTATACATTACAGGTTCAAAGTTATGATTACTTCAAGTTAGGGTTGTTGACTAATCCAAAACTAAGCATGAGAGACTAAAGAAAAGTTTGATGAAAATGCTAGTCTCTTGTTTTTAAAGTTAAGGAACATTTGTAGGACTGTGATCATATAAACCAGGTCTATTACAGAGCTACAAATCATATTTTTATGATGAAATTGATGAGGGCTTTTGGTTGTGGTACTTGTTGAGTACATGGTTTAGACAAGTAGTTGATGAGTTGGCACACATACATGAGGTGTATAGTTGATGATGTTGGTACATATTGATGAGTTGTTGACACATGATTGGTACATACTTCATACATGGTTGGATTCACTTGTTTATGGTACAGGTTGATTACATGTTGGTGCATGGTTGATGCACTTGTTTATGGTACAGGTCGGTGCATGGTTGATGCACTTGTTTATGGTACAGGTTGATTATAGGTTGGTGCATGGTTGATAAACTTGTTTATGGTATAGGTTGAGGTACAGGTTGATGCATGGTTGATACATGCTTCATATTTATTGGTTCAGGTTTACAACGGTATATCTCACAGTGATAGTGTGACAGTGGTTCCATCATTCTACTTCTAGTTCAGGGTGGCAGGATGGGGCAAGGATAGGTGGTTGTAGCCGGAGAACATTGGGGGTTGTAGCCTCATTCTGGTTGTAGCCATAGAATTGGGGAGTTGGATCTTCCCTCAAGTTGTAGCCTAATAAACTAGAGGGTTGGAGCCTCCTTCCAGTTGCAGCTGGAAAAGGAAGTTGGTGCTTCCAATGAATGCAATTCTTCAATACATATAAGAAAAAACATTCTGTGGTTTTCTCCCAATTTGGGTTTCCATGTAAAACACTGGTGTACTGTGTATGTGTGTGATTGTTTATTTCTTACTTATCATTATTGGATAATAATTGTACATTGATATAAATTTTTGAAGAAAAAGGATTATAGTTACGCTATTACTAATTCACCCCCCCTCTCAGTAATCCAACAGGTTCTGCATTGACTACCGTCAATTGAAAAAGGCAACGATCAAGAATCAATATCCATTACTAAGGATTGATGATCTGTTCGATCAGATGAAGGTTGCGATGGTGTTCTCAGAGATCAATTTTCAATCAGGGTATCACCAGTTCTGAATCAAGGAGGATGATTTCCCTAAGACCTCCTTTAAGATGAGGTTTGGTCATTACGAGTTTATTTTTTTACCATTTGGAATGACAAATTCCCTAGGGGTATTTATGAGTTTGATGAATAGTGTGTTCTGTGATTATTTGGACAAGTTCATCCAAGTATTCATTGACGATATTTTGATGTACTCTCGGACAATGGAGTAGCATGACGAGCACTTGCGCTTGGTACTATAGTGTCTGCGAGAGAACATATTATATGGGAAGTTGTCCAAATGCTTGTTTTATCAATCAGAGATTCACTACTTAGGGCATGTCATCTCCGATGAAGGTATCGTCTTGGATCCAACAAAGTTCGAGGCTGTTATCGAATGGCCTATGCCGATGAATGTCCTGGAAGTGTGTAGCTTCATGGGTTTTGCAGGATACTATTGACGGTTTTTCGAGGGATTTTCAAAGATAGCAAATCCGATCACAAAGTTGCAGAAGAAGAACAAGAAGTTTCTTTGGACCAAAAAATGCACGGAAGCTTTTCAGAGGCTCAAAGAGATGTTGACAATGACACCAATACTAAAGGTCCCCGATATGGACACGGACTTCTTGGTATGCACTAGCGCATCCAAGGAAGTCTTGAATGGAGTCTTGATGTAAGACAGGCGAGTGATAGCTTACATTGCAAGGAAGCTGAGAAGGCATGAGGAGAACTATGTGATGCATGATTTGGAGTTGTTATCCATTGTTTATGCCTTGAAGGTTTGGAGACACTACCTTGTTGGATGAAAATTTGAACTAAAGATGGACCATTGTGGACTACAACACATATTTACACAAAGCGACCTAAATGTGCGACAACATCGTTGGTCGGAACTTCTTATCGAGTACGATTTCAAGATTTCTTACATAAAAGGAACAATGAACTGAGTGGTAGATGCATTGAGTCAGAGACCATGCATCTTTTCGGTGTTGCCTCTTCATATGAATCTACGTGAAAATATTCTAACTTTATAGCATGACAACGACTGGTACAAAGAGGTCGAGGATTCCATCGAACAAAACACAATGATGATACCAAGATTTGAAGGATTTACGTTTGACGACAATGTATTATTGAGGTTTAAAAATTGGATTTACGTACCACTGAACGACAAGTTGAGGAGTTTGATCCTAAATGAGGCTCACAAAGAAGTTTACATGGCCCACCAAGGAGTCACAAAGATGAGGGTGGAGCTTAAACCCTTATTCTTATGTAAGGGAACGAAGGAAAACATAGTCAACTATGTGGCCAGATGTCTAGAATGTCAGTAGGTAAAGGATGAACATAGACATCCAGAGAGATTAATAAAACCACACGCTATTCAGGAATCAAAATGGGAGGTTATTTTGATGGATTTTATTGTTGGATTTCCACTGACAGAAAGGAGACATGACTCGATTTTCATAGTAGTCAACACTCTGATGAAGAGTGCTCATTTTATTCATGTGCGTACAATGTATCAGGAACCTAAAATAGCTAGAGTTTTCATCAGTGAGATTGTGAGGCTACATGGCATGCCTAAGAGGATTATATTCGATCGCAGATCAGTGTTTACTGGACGATTTTGGACTGGTTTCCAAGAGGCCTTGGGAATCCAACTTAACATTAGTACTACGTATCACCTGGAGACTGACGGGTAGACCGAACGAACGAACCTGACCTTGGAGGACATGTTGTGCATGTACGTGATGGACTAACAAAATCATTGGGAGGAATTATCGCCACTGGTGGAATTCACTTCTAACAACAGTTACCAAAGCACCATTAAGATGGCGCCTTTCTAGTTTCTTTATGGGTGACTGTTTCAGACGCCTTTGAGTTGGGATTGAATTGAGGATAGAGTCCTGGTGGGACCAAAAGCAGTCTAAGAAATGGAAGATAAAATGCATGCAATAAGACAAAGGATTAAAGAAGCACAGGATTGCAGGAAGATTTATGTCAATGCGCACTGTATCAACCGTAGTTACGAAGTTGGTGATTGAGTCTTCTTGCAGATAAAACTGCATAAGAGTTTGATCAAGTTTGGAAAGGGAGCTAAATTCTCTCCTACATTCGTGGGAGATTATGGAAAGAAAGGGGCTCATTGCCTATCGACTAGCCTTGCCTGATTCTTTGAGGCATATGCACGATGTTTTTCATGTATATGTTTTGAGACATTATATTAGTGATCCTAAACATGTTATTGACATGAGTTCCTTGTAGGTATCGAACAAGGGGGTGCTCATGGCTGAGCCAATCTGCATCCTAGATCATCGCAATCAATAGCTATGACGTCCCACAGTAGATCCAGTCAAGGTCTAGTGGGAAAACTATAGTCCGCACTCGGCACCCTGGGAGGATGCATATGAAATGTGCCAACAGTTTCCATTTTTGTTTGATAGATAGACTTATGATACTGTGATACACCTTATTTCAGAACTTATATAATGTGAAACTTTAGGATGAAGTTTAGACCAAGAGGGGGTGTATGTAACATCCCGCTCTTGCGCACACCGAGAAAACTTATTCTTTGAGGACACTTGCTTGCAAGTGATCTAGATTATTACACTATTGGGCATTTGATTATGATTATAAGGAATTATGGATTGATGGATTCTTATTTTGTTGTATTGACATACATAGGTACTATTGACTCGGTTTCTTTGAGTGTGCAGGATTTTGGACCTCGAGGATACAGAGGCATAAATGAAACCCCTTGGACTCAGGATCAAGTTAGGGAGTGGACTATTGGGGGTTTGATTGTTCTATATATTAATTTTTTTCATCTGATTAGATGATATGATTATGGATATTATTCTAACATGATTCATTCATGATGCAAGTTGAATATATCTTGCTGACTAGACTCACATGTAGAGTAGAGGGGTCACGCGTGATAACCACAGACATTGAGCGAGAGGTGTGGACAACAGCCCTGCCACAACCTACTAGCACTCCCGCCATGGCTCAAACTTTAGGTTAATGACTACCTAGTTCGAGAATATCCATGATGTCATGAGGGATGACTGTGACATTCGCTCACGATGATTCTAAGGGGCACGCAATAAGGCAGGGGACTTATTCCTTAGAGGCCCTTAGTCTCCCACAAGATCATCTCGTGGAGTATTGACTTCAGGTTTTTTTTATGTCTACCAAGTCAGTCAACAGGCGAGTGGCACCCTTGGAGAACGTAGTGCGTCCTAAAGGGCACATCGCGCAAGAAAAATGGAAAGAGGCAAGTGGCAGCCATGGAGCACGTAGTGCATTCTAAAGGGCACATCACGCAAGGGAAACAGAATGAGGCGAGTGGCACCCTTGGAGCACCTAGTGCATCCTGAAGGGCACGTTGCATTGTAAATTAATAAATGGATAAACCTATATGGCCTTAGGACGAATAACGCGATAAGAAATATTTGAAACAATTCCCCTAATTAAATATCACCCAGCCTAGGAAAATAAAATCTAGGTCTAAGTGATACTTCCGATAATTTTTTTTTATCTATTTACATAAAAATAAATAAATAATAATGATAATCATTATTAATCATGTGACTTGAAGGAGGTAAGTAATGCATTTAATTTATAAAAATATTTTGGGGGATAAAATTTAACAAGGGGAAAAAAGGGGAAATAATTGTTTTGTCACATATGTTAATTAAAAAGGAAAAGGAAAAAAAGTTAATTTTCTACACCTGTCAATTTGAGTTTTAAATGAAAAGGGAAAGAGGGAAATTTAAAGGAATTAAGAAACTAGGAAAAAGCGGGAAACATGAAAAAGAAAAGGGAAACACAAGGAAAAAGCAGAAAGACTAACTTAGTAAGGTATATATCATTTAAGAACTTTCTAAATTAAACTAAACTAGTAAATCAATAAGGCGGTAAGTCATTAAAATGTGTAAGGTAATTTGGGGACACCTAGGAGCGATTCTAGGAATGATTTTAGGTGGGTGAGGGAAATAGGGGTCATTAATTAATTAATGAAATTAATTTATGGTGCAATGAAGGGGATGGGCGACACATGTACGAGGAGGATTTTTATGAATTAAATTGTTGAAAAATAAATTAAATGGGAATTTGGGAAAGTAAAGGACTTAGAAACTCTATATAATGGAGAGAGGAGAAGGATGATGGATCTCTTCTGTGATGCATAACATTACTCTGCATAATTTTAGACTTGATTGACTTAGCTTGTGGGATTTGGGATTCCCAGCTCGGTGAGGAGTGGTAGCTCAACCTTGTGAGGCGAGATGGGAGCTAGTTGTTCTCTGGTTTAGTGTGTGTGGCCCCTTTGTGGATCGAGGGGCTAAGGGGGAAGCAGAGTACCCCTAGCGTTGGTTGGGAGGTACTGGTGAAGTCTCATTGGTTGGAAAGCGGGAGCAACATGGAGTGTGCAGGACAATGACTTAGAGAGGACGACTTGAGCTACGATATACTTCCTTTATTTCTGCACGGTAGATTATTATTATACTTTACACCTTTATTTCTGTACTTTTTAATGGGTAAAGAAAATTTGGACTTCGCATATCAACCAAGAACTTAATTTTTCCCATAAGCCTTAAGCTTGTTGTTTGACTTAATTCCCTTGGCTTTTGATCCCTGCATGTTGAGACTGTCCTTTGATTTGTTTATTGTTGTGAGGATTTATTCCTTTCATCCTCATCCCTGGCTCTTCATTCCATGCCCGAGAAGTCGGCCAGGACCCAAATCGACGGTCATCACTTTGGTGCATAGTGACCTATAGATTCGAACGCAATTCTTTTATGTGTGTGGATGATGAGAGAAGGATGTGTTTGCCCAACTGTTTACCCCTTCTTATCTTTGTGTTTGATCTTTGCCTTGCTTTGGTCTCTGCATACTATATCTCCTCTATGCCTTAATCGATCTTGGAAATATGAAAATTGTGTTGGGTATTCTCTGCATTTCAACACCCTCAACCAAGAAAATTTAACTCGATGTTTTTATATTGTTGATGAATTTAATTCTGCGTTTTTGTGCCTTTCCAACGAATTTACTGTGTTTTTTAAACATCCGGTATGCCCTTTTTTTCTCTATGCGACCTTACATATTCTCAATAATTTTTGATGAATTTATGCTTGCGTAATTTCCCACTCGATTGATGATCTATAAATTATTCTAGACTGCATTTTGGGGGTGTTTGGCTAGAGATATTACTTGGTTACTCTGCAATCTTCTTTTTGACTGCTAATATTACCCTGTCAAGTGAAAATTCGAGGTGCTTTTTTTCACTGTTGGGATAGAAAATATGTAATACATTTTTGCACTTAAGTTACAGATATATATTCTTTGTCTGCGTTTTTGATTGCCAGCATCTCGCCTAGCGAATTCAGACTACCTTTTCTTAGCCACTCAGATTTAAAAAAATGTTTTTGTTTTCCACTATAAGATGGGGATTTTCCATTTCTTTTAATCGGTTTCAAGGGTGAGGTTATACCCTGTGTTTATCTCACACTTGATTGACATTTCATCCTCTACAAATTTTATTACATATGAAGTGCATTCGACAGTTCATAAGCATGTCGACAACAATCTGGATGCATATCTTAGCAATCTGAATAACAATTATTACTCCAACAATCAACTCGTTACCTAGGCTTTCAACTCATCTCCCAACCTCTATTTTCTTGGCATATGACCCACGACCTAGCTTTTAGTTATTACTCAACTACCTCCTTCATTACCTGCGTGATTGTGGATTGAATGAAAACTTCCACATTTCTTTTGTGTGTATGAAAACTTTATTGTGTGTGCCTGCGTATTCATCGTAGGTTGGACAATGAATCGTCTTTTGTATCCTATAGCCACCCTGCGAATTCATCAATAATGTGCCATCCTTACCTTAAGTGCCCTCTGCCTGTTGCTGATGTCTTGATGGCATTTTTTGACTTCCACAGTGTCTGCGTTTTATGAATTAAAATATAAGTTGGATGAAAAGTATGCTGGGACAGCGTGAATACCATTATGATTTTCGCCTATGACTAGATATATTAATATCATGTGTTGAACAATGACTATGCCAAACGGACAATAATTTAATTTTAGATGGTAAGTTTTACTTTTGTTCATCAACAACCTTGTTGGATAGACCACAGTTCCTTTGATGACAGCGTTTGCCACCTTATGCTAAACTGAATGCCTTTAATCTTAGACAGTTATCCTTCATATTTATGATGACCGAATTTTTATAGTTTGACAAGAAATTTTATTGAAACAAAATTCTAGACCGGCAATATAGGAGGATAACATTTACTGCTTTCGTTTCCTTTGACAACACCCCTTTAAATTGTGTGAAAAAAATTTAATGGATTGACATAGGACTGATTGTGCAACGATTCCATCATTTACTCACATTTTTCATGGTTTTCTGTACCTTCATTTTCTACGTTTTAAATAGCAAACTCTTATAGCTTATATCCAGCGAACACTTATAGCAAGTTTTGAGACAATCATTGTAGTTTTGAGTTTAACCTTCCCTTGACTTATAATTAAACAATGATGTATTTACTCAGCATTGTCAACAATGCTTGCATGGGAATTTATTAATGTTGCAGCAAATTATGAAATCATAGTAAGCATAACTGTATGAATGTGTTAGGGGCAGTGAAACTTAATTGTATGACGACAATTGATTTGTGAAAATAGACAGCTTTAATTGCAATGTCCTTACTCAACAATTTTCTTTAATGTTATTAGGTAGCTTATTACACTTTAGTACGATTGACATAGCCAGAAGCATGTTGTCAATTAATATCGTTAACAAGTGTTATAATTTCATCTTTGTAGGTAATTGCCAATTTAGAGTGTAGGTAATGTTAATTTAGATTTGTAATTATTGACTAATTTTGACTTGATTAAAGGTTTGGGTAGTTGGGGAGGTCGTGTAATAGCTTGCGGTCTCTTGTTGACGTCATATCGCATCTTGCCGACCCGTTGCTTGGGAGGGTGGGTATAGTCTTGTGTCAACTACTTCGATCTCCTAGCGTGTGGGTTGGTCTTGAGTCTATGGTCTAGATAGAATATGTTTGGTTCAGGGTGATTGGTGCGCCTCCCATCTGGGGATGACATGATTTCTGATGAGGTGATCATGGTGCACCCTATTCGATAGCAGTGAATGATAACTTGGCTAGATTTGGTGCCTTCCATGTGAGTGTTGTCGAACGTTGTAAGTTTTATTTTGGCACATGGGTTGAACGCCTTCATGCATTTGGTTCACGCGCCTTGAAGTTCTAGTCTTTGTTCATCAAGTTCATTGTGTCGGGAGGGGGATGTTGTCCCTTATCTTGTAGGCATGGTCCTATTGTGTTGGGTAGGTATACATTTTCTCCTTGTTGTTTTACGCATGTTTCGCCCAGTTTCTCTTATGCCAGTGCATGGAGTCAAAGTTGTTTTTTGCCTAATCAGTATGCATGTGTTTGTTTTCTAGGTGTGGTTAGTTGTGAGGTTGTCGCCTTCTTGCCGAAAAAAAAAAAAATTGCACTTTTTCTTCGCTTGTAGTCGTAACGAAGGGGTCATTACAAGTTCCTTGAACCTCGGAAACTATTCCAAGTTGGCAGCCAAATATTGTGGGCCATTTAAAATCCTAGAAAAGATTGGACTAGTTGCATATATGCTTTCATTTCCTACATCCATGAATGTACATAATGTGTTTCATGTTTCATTTATTAATAAATATATACCTGATGCTAATCATGTTATTGACTGGAATGAGAGTCAGGTGGAGCAAGAAGGCATCTTGCAAGTGCATCTGGTGCTTATATTGGGACGGAAGAGAAAACATCTCTAGAATCGATCCATAGGGATTGTAAATGTCTAGTGGACCTGGTACGGTCCTAAGGACGTGACATTAGAGCACGAAGATGCTATGAGAGTAGGATACCTGCATCTTTTTAAATATTTTGAAAATCTTGTTATTGTTGTGTAATTAAGTTGCATTAAGGACAATGCAAAAATAAGGGGAGGGGATTGTAACACCCCAACGCTGAGCCCTTGAAGAACTGTAATTATGTATATAGGCTAGTGAGCCAAGTGTTTATAAGATGAATACTTATGTGTTTATTAGGTTGGAGAGCCTATATGTTTAAGGCTTAAGGACATGAGCTTGAATTTTGTATATGTAAATACACATATCATTAATAAAATTGCATAGTTCTGTATAGACCAACCACGAAGAAAGAGTTATGGGGGACCGAGATCCACTAGGTTGGGCAAGGGAGAGGGGGATAAGAGGTTGGAAAGAGGGGATAAGCCTAAGGGCTTAAGTCCAAGAGAATAATAGTTTATTATTATTCCAAAATTTGTTTACAAGGATATGTTTTATCCTAAGTTCCTTGGGGAGGATGGGTGACTTCCAAAGGGGAAGGAATGTTCTTCATGAGCGACAGGTGTCGACTCAGGAACATGCAGTATTAAGGGGGACATTCTTGTTGTTGGGAATGCACTGATGCACTCACTCACTCACTCATGCAGGGAGGCTCATGTACAGACAATTTTGGATCTCACGCTCTCACCATCTTCGCTATACTAGACCAGTCTACCCCATCTCTCCTCACGATTTCACTCACGCACTGAGAAAGAACGCAACCAACCAATTCTTCCATTTCTAAAATAATGGCCACCGTGGACCTCTGCAATTTACTGAGTCGTCCCTTTCCTTACCCGACTTAGCTATTGTGGTTTAAAGAGGTGGGTTGTCAAGCCTTTGGTTTAAGAAGCAGGTTGTCAGGCCTGTGACAAACTCTCTCTGGGTGAGAGAGTGTGCTGAGGAAGTGAGTTCTCCTAAAGGGAGTCTCGTAACTACTACAGAGATTTGATAATTTTGGTCTGGCCTGTTGTTAAAGCCCCGAAATGGAGGTGGAGAAAATGATGGACTATGTTGTAGTGATGGTGTATAATCCCAGGGTGGTACAGGCATGTGGGGAATGAGAGTCTATGAGCAGTGGGCGTAAGTGGCTCTTGGGAGAGAATCCTTAAACTGTGTGACTTTCCTATTGACCTTTCCTAGCCTAGGAATCCCTTGCCTAGTGGAGTTTAGTCTCATCTCAGGGGTGACTCACTACTGAGAGTGATGAGTAGTACAGTCTAAGGCTGGGAGATTCGTGGAAGTTCTACATGCAGTTGGTGGTTTTTCTCTTGTTAAAAGATAAGTATCATTTCTATGCTTAATTATGTATGATGTGCATGTCTGTGATTCTTGCAATGTTATCATGTGTTCTATTGCATGTATGAATTATTGTCAATTCCACAGGATTCTATATGGTAGTCGTAATTATGTGTTATTTGTTTTAAATTCATTAGAAATGCATGTTACATATATATGTATGTTCCTCTGTGGCATTGCCTGACCTGTTGGTGGATGGGTATGTTACAAATTGGTATCAGAGCAGTAAAGGAAAAATTAAGGTTACTTTGGTAGTGTTGTCTGGCCTGTTGGTGACCGGGGACGTTACAGTTGGTATGTACACTCCCTAATGAATTTTATATTACTCGGATATACATTTTTTAGTGGGTTTGTTTCTTCCTACATGGACACACCTACATTTTCTATTGGGTTTTATTTCTTGTGGATGGAATTGTCATGTTTTCTCAATTACACTCATCCTTTTCTCATTCTTGCATTAGCATTCTCTCATACTTCATATTTTTTAATTCATTTACAATTATATTTCCTTATGTGTTTTTCACTAATCCCCATATTGATTGTTTAACTACCCACATTATGCATTTTTTTGTAGTTTTAGCATAAGTTTTGTGAAGTAAGCATAAACATTGTGGGAATGTTTGTTTGCACTATTTTCTTTTTTGGTCATTTTCTCCTTTTGACATTTTTTGGATAAAGTTACAATATATTATTGGATAATGTTAATAAAATCAATCGATCAACTATTATTAACCCAATAAGTATTTTATTAAGGGTTAATAAAATATTGACCTAGGTGCTTTGAAACAATGTTGACTCACATACGCGCAACCTTCCTAACACTGGGAGGTGCATGACCTAGGGTTCATCCATAGTTGACCAAAAATATCTCAAGGCGTCGACATATCAATATTTAGTCAAGGACCTAAGAATTTTTCACTCGAGATGCCATGAGAATCATAATGACTGTCTAGTCTTGTGTTGTGGATGAAGGGATAAATCATACTAGGAAGCCACTTGGGATGAAATTCATCAATTATGTTGTAGTTCATTAACATATTGACAACACACACCATTGACAGATTCATCCATTAAATTCATAATAAACTCAACCATTTATAGAGGGAACAACAAATTTATATTATCTCCATTAAATGGTAGAATAAATACATCAAAAGACGTGCAATGGAAGAGGAATAGTGTCATGCACTCTGATCAAATATACAATTTACTCACTACAATGTGTTATGTGATATATATTTATATTCTACACATACTACTAGACTGACTCCATTATAGAATCTCTTGAGGACTATTCCAACCACATAAAAAACTGTTACAAAGACTTATAACATGACTGATACAAAACTAAGACTAAATTTTATTTTTCTACTATGAACCTCATACTCTCTCTTCTCTTTCTTTGTTTCTCATATTCCTTCTCTTCTCTCCTCTAACTCTCTCTCTCTCTTTTGCCTTCGCTCCACTCACTCTAGCGATTGCTAGTTCTACATGCTTCTACCACCCATATGCAACCCACATAGAGAATTTTGAGGATGGAAGTCATAACAAATTTGTAAAATCATCCACCATCTTCCCCATGATCTCTCGTGTTGCCTAGGTTCATTATTCAAAAATATTCTCAGATAGATTCTTCCCATTTGGCGTGCACCTAATATATTTTTGTTATTTTAGTGCACGGTATAGACCTTTGATTGGAGTGCACTCCTTATTTTGTTCTCCACATAACTTCTGATGTGATTGCAAAACTTTATTTCATGCACAATTGATCTCTATGTGAACGAAATATTACCCAAAAATTTGGGTGCAAACATACCCCCAACACTATTACCTTCCTTGCAATTAAGAATTATTGTATTTTCTCTTCAGATCGATTCCATCTCATTATCTCCCTTCATCATGTAATACAAAATGTTAAATTCTAGGAAACAAAACCATTTTTTGGCTCACTTATGCGCATCCTTCCTAACACTAGGGGGTATATGACCAAGATCATAAAGAGTTGACCAAAAAACACCCAAGGCGTCGACAAATCAATGCTAACTCAAGGACCAGAGAAACTCTCACTCGAGATTCCATGAGAATCATAGAGATCGTATGGTCTTGTGTCTGATATGAAGTTCTAAAGCATACCAGGAAGCCACTCGGGCTAGAATTCATACATTCTATCATAACTCATTAACATACTAACAACATAAACCATTGACACTTTGATCAATTAGATTTAAAATAAAGACAACCATTGACATTGATCCATTAAATTTAAAATAAACATAACCATTGATAGAGAGAACAAATACTTGATATTATCTCCATTAAATGGTAGAATGCACACATCATGAGACTCACAATGTAATAGTATTACTGTCTTGTGCTTTGATCCATTCTATAAGTTATGCACTAAAATGCACTATGCAATCTATCTTTATATTCTTCTTATACTACTAGACTAACTCCATTACAGACTCTCGACATGTCTGCTCTTGCCACATAGAAAATTGATACAAAGACTCGTGACATGACTCATGCAAAAATCATACTAACATTTCTTCTAATTTTGCAGACCTCATACTCTCTCTTCTCTTTCTTCATTTCTCCTTTTCCTTCTCTGGTGCTCTCTCTCTCTCTCTCTCTCTCTCTCTCTCTCTCTCTCACCTCTACTCCACTCACTCTAGTGATTGCGAGTTCAACACACTTATTCCACCAGCATGCCACAGACATAGCCACTTTAGAGCATGGTAATCCTCACGAACTTACCATCTCATCCATTATCTTCCCCACTATCTCTTGTGGTAAGTCATAAGCTCTTCTTATGACTTCGAATGCATGTGATATCTTTATGATCTTTTAGCATGTAGTATATAACTTTGATTGGTGCACACTCCTTATTCAATCCGTCGTGCAAATTTTGATGTGTGGACAAAACTAAAGTGCCTGCACAACTGATCTATGCACAGACAAAAGCTTAACTAGAACTTTGGGTGTCAACAAACTCCATCCCAAGATCTCAACCTAGTCTTTCTACTTGATCAAGGGTTTAGATATTGTTGAGAACCTTGAACCCTTTAAATGAAGGATTTTCTACAAGTCCAAATTATACTTTACCCTTCTTAGCTATAGACTTTTTCTAAAGGGTTTAAATGTTATAAAACTTTCTCCTCTTAAATGCGTGGTGATTCAAATTCATAATTCAAATTTTCATTTTCCACATTTCAATATTAAGTGACACACATGTTCATGTATTCACCAATGAAAATTTTTCGTCCAGCAGCATAACCAACATCCCCATATAACTTCAAATACTAATAAGTAACATATTTTATGATCAATATCCAAAAAGTTAATCTTAGTATTAAGTCTTAAGAGCTACTTACAAGTTGCCCATATTACTTAATATATATTTTAGTTTCATATAGTATTCATTATAATATTTATGAAAATGTTGAAGCATGTGATGTTATAATTTAGGTTGAGATCCTTATTTTGAAGATCATGATATCCATTTTCAATGCAATAGGACAACAAACAAGCCAAATGAAAAATAATTTTATATTTAGCACCACAACCAACATCTATTATATAACTTCTACTATTAATATATTAATAAATAAGCATTATGTGGCTGTGCCGTAAATATATGACGGTCTGATAAATATACAGACTTGAAACGATACTCCACTGCATGTTTTGGCGAGTTTTTTTAGATCCCTAGTTTCCACTAGCACGATGTCGACTTGGATCAAAGGATAACAAACAACTTGGAATAGGAGGTAGCTGGGGTTGTCGTAATGTTTGGATCGTACCGCACGAAGAAAGTTAGTTGCGCTTCCTTCCTGCTATCTCTCAGTGGAATTGCAGTTGAGATAATATTCGTTCATGTTGTTATGATCCGCGGCCAGGGCTTCATTTAATTAATAATATACCGACATTTACTGATTATTAAAGGCTCACGTTTTGCGGTGCTCATTAGAGTTATCCTTACATGCTGATATCAAATTATTATATTTTTCGCTAAACGTTAATATTAATAGTATTATCATTATTATTAATCAGGGTTGAGCATGGTCAGAATTAATAGTTTAATCATCTTAGAAAACATTGCTGCCCATGATTTTGAATTTTCCCATCAGCCAATTACAATAATCTGAAAACTATTTTCTAATTTTTTTAAATGTCTAACTATTTTTTTAAACCTAGATATCAAATTTAAAGAGTAACATCATATTATCGGTCTTTCCTTTTTATATTGATATGTTTTATTTATTTATTTTATTAATAATAATCAATTTTATTTGGAAAATATGTTATAATGTATTGTTTTTTTAAATTCTTATCAATTAATTAAAAAACATTAATCTTTAATATAGAAATATTAAAAATGTATCCAAATTTTACTTATTTTTAAAAGAAAAAGATAAATAATCTAATTAAAATACTAAGTGTAAAAATGAATTCAATACATGCTATAATGGCTTGAAAAAAAAAGAAAAAAGCAAGCTTAAGTACCACTACAAGAAAATGACCTTCCAAACAAGCAATTATCATATAAATTTTGAAAAAAATAATATAAATTCAAACTTAATTTGAGAACAAGCTCATAAATGAGTATATAACACTTTTATTGGAACTTGAACATGTTTATGAGATCAATTTTATAATCTACTATGTAATCACATTTAATAATATAGTCATGTAAAGTTATTATACAATCACATGTAATAATATATTTATGTGTTTTTAGAAACTTATAAGGAAAATGATAAGGTTTTGGTTAGAATATGTAGTTTTTGAAAATTCAAATCTAATTGAATTAGAGTTTTTTTTTTTTTTGATATATAACTATGTTTCAATTATAACAAATGTGTTCAATAATTTAGTGAGTTTCTATGGACATGTGTAAAATAAAGTTTTTATTTTAGGAAACACAATTCACTTAAATATTATGACTTATAATTTTATTTGTAAAATAGGCCAAGAGACATTATTATCAAAACAAATACTTCAAAAAAAAATTATTACAAATAACATTTTCTTCTTTTTGAAAAAAAAAATTGTGAATTTTTTTTTTATAGATAATGGATGCCAATTTATTCTTTGATGACACTCATTTCTCATTAATTGTGGATAATTAAAAAAATTAAAATCTACACCTTATCATTCTCCAAAATTACATAAAATGAAAAATTAAAAAAAGTTAATATATGGAAAAGTTACAAGTAGCCAAATAATGAAAATAGATTATTTTTGAAGAAAAAATAATAACTTAAATATTGTATTTTAGAGGCTTTTTATATGTTTAAATTCAATTGTTTAATAGTTTTTTTTTGGAAAAACTATCTAAAATTTTAGTGATTCATCTCATATTTTATGTAATGTTAATGTTATTTGAAACTTTTTAATTTTGTAAAATGATTATTTTTTATATACTAATAATTGTTTTGATCATAAATTATAGTTTTAATAATAAGGAATTATTTTTAACTTTTCTAATTTTTTAAAATGATTGCTTTTTAAATATTAATAATTGTTTTGGTCAATAAATTATAATTTTTAATCATTAAAAATTTATCAAATAAAAAAAATTATCATTTTTATCTTAATAAAATAAATAAACATATTTATAACATTTGAAACAAATTTTAAAACATTATTAATATTAAAACAAACATTAAAATTAATTATATAAAAGTAACAATGCACATTTATAAAAAATTAACATTACCAAGTTAATTATAAATAAATTAATTATATAAAATTAACAATGCACATTTATAAAAAAAATTAACATTACCAAGTTAATTATAAATAGAGTTATCATGACAACATTAATTAACATTATCATGACAACGACTGTTTACTGATTCTCTCCATAGTAAGGAGTCTTTGCTAGTAAAAATTAAATACTAACTAGATATAAAAGTGATCACCCTAGAATTACAATTACAAGAGTTTTCTTTTTTTTTATTTCTTTTTATTGTTTATTAAGGAGCCTTAGCTGTTAAAAATTAACTATTAAAAAGAAATAAAACTGATTACCCTAGGATTATAATTAAGAAGAGGTTTTTTTTAAATACATTTATTAAATGAAAATTAACTATTAAAAAGAAATAAAACTGATTACCCTAGGATTATAATTAAGAAGAGGTTTTTTTTAAATACATTTATTAAATGAAAGGAGTAGGTTAACTTCCAGTAATCTTTCCTCTACAATTTAGGTTTTTATATCTGAATCCAGTCAAATTTTCAGGGGTAGTTTGAATTTTGTAAGGATCAAAGCTACATGTATTTCAAAACCTTGCTCTAGAGATTTTGTATCATTTTAAACCAACCCATATGCTCAGAAAATCAATCAAAATTCTAAATTAAACTGAAATTTAAAAACCTACCACCAAAAAACGTGCGAAAAAAATCACTTTACAAGTAAGAATGCTCCCGAGTTAACCCACTGATTAAAGGAAATTGTTTAATGCCCTTAAGGATCCCTGATGTCAGACACGCTTAAAAGCTGATACCCGTTCGATTTCCGCCATTATTAGAAACAGTGACATTTTGAGAAAGTATATTAATAATTTTGCGCTTCGGATTACCGTGTGAACGGTGCCTATCCAAATCATAAGCTGGAATCTTGATGCGGTCACATGGCCATAACTAGCGTTTTTACAGGCGAGAATCTAATTGTGGTTTCTATATATATTCGTCGGCCCTTCGAAAGGACGAGCGACAAGGCCAGAGGAGACCGTCAGCTGTGGAATTACAGGCGAAGAATATCCACGATGGGTAGATCTCCTTGCTGCTCAAAACAAGGGCTCAACCGCGGGGCGTGGACCAAAATGGAAGATATGATTCTCTCCGATTATATCCGAATTCACGGAGATCGTGAATGGAGAAATCTACCCAGCAAAGCAGGTGAATCTCAGCAAATCTCTAATAGTACCTTATTAATGGAGAGGTAAATGTGTATTGAGAGGTTAAATAAGTGGAGAAATTTTGTTTTGCAGGTCTTAAGCGATGTGGAAAGAGTTGTAGATTACGTTGGACGAACTATCTTCGTCCCGACATTAAACGCGGAAACATTTCCCAAGATGAAGAGGATCTTATTTTTCGGCTTCATCGCCTTCTTGGCAATCGGTATGTGGAAAATAACTGGACATGACCTATTCGCTTAGTTTTTGGGATAGGGTTTACTGAAGTTCAAAATTTTGAATGATATAAAACAGTACGGGGTTTCACCTTGGAAAGCTAGTTTGAAACAGGAGGACCTTTGTAACGGTTCCTCATATGGAGCATTGCAATGATTGCCATACAAGTTCAAACCATAATTGTAATTAATATATATACATATTTATATGTATGGGAATGAATGCAGGTGGTCGCTGATAGCAGGACGACTGCCTGGACGAACAGACAACGAAATCAAGAACTACTGGAACACTCGTCTGAGCAAGAAGCTGCTGTCGATGAACGACTCCCAGCYYAATTTGACTACGCAAGATCTCAAGTCGAGCTCACTGCAAARCCATGTKCTCAAAACCAGCCCCATCAARACAGTGGCGGTGAGATACSCTGAAATGGTAATACCAAACCCTAATAACGGTTATGGCCGTAGTAATTGTAGTTCATCTGAAGCCTTCAAATTATGTAATGRTAAAGAAGGTACGAATTCCTCAAAGTCATGGYCCGACCTTCTTCTGAAAGAGTCCAGCACACACGATGACTTTGATTGCACTGCCTTTGCCATGGCAGATATTGGTATCCTTGAAACAGAAGTTGAAAACTCTGCCTGTTCTATATGGAGTTTAGCAGACGAGAAACCCCCACATTCCAATTATTTTGCAAGAGATGCAGCTACTTTAGCCGAGAGTTTGTCCAATCTCAACGGTCTATTGTCTCCCGACTGTAATCTGCTCTCCTCTCCGTCCGACTGTTTAACATATTTTGGGTTAGAAGAGTTTTACAAGGATCCAGCAACATTGCCGGCAGGGGCTAATGAGTTTGAATGTATCCCTTCTGATCAAAGCTATATGCAAAGCATTAACATTTTCACAGTCGCTGATGACCAAATATTAGATGAACCCATAACCGGCCACATGCAAATGGGATTCTTGAACTCGATTGTTTAGAGAAATCAAGCTGACAGCCGGTGAGCTTGCTACTGTTGCAATCCGGAGATGTATGGAAAGAAAGGATACAGGAAAACTTGGTCCGGAAAACCCTATACAGATCCCGTGGGAAACATATTCGATTTATTATTTTATTAGAAATGTCCTAAAAGCAAATCCAGCTATGCTGGTTAAATTTGCAAATGTGGCTGAGCGAAATTTGCAGATGTGGCTGCGAGGATTTCAATTGTAAGCTTTCTGTTATGTCGGATTGGAAATTCGGATGAATGTGTGTCTCTGCTTAATTATTTGTGTGACATTGATTCGTTTTAGCATGCGTGTCAATAAACCAACTTCGAATCTATCCTTGTTCCATGTTCTGATTACCATATTATTTGAATAAAATAAGTTTCAAATAGAAGGTGGGTACATTAAATATGATACGAAAATGAAGCCACACCAGTATGGAAACATGGAAAATGAAATCACACCGCTATCAATAAATAAACAATGAAGTTTGACAACTAAGTATAATAAGTAAATATTGAAGTTTGACAATAGTTCCTTTAAAATGGTGAGTAATATGGATTTTCGGAAAAAAATTGTTTGCCTCGTGCAGTTTTGGGAGAAATTTAACAATGGAGATAATAAGCAATTACTCAAATTTCATCATTGTGACATTGTGACTTTGAATACAGTGAATATTATGCACCTCAGCATATTTATTTAACAATATTGAAATAATATATATTATTTTATATATTTATTATTTTAAATTTTAGATGATACAACGTAATTATGAAAAATTTGAAGTGTTAAATTTGATTTATAGGTATTTTTAAAATTTTTAATTTTCAATTTTCTCTAAAATAATTTTGTTTAAATTTTATAAAACAAAAATATTTACATAAAAATGGTTAAATTATTTTCAAAACTATATAAAATATTTATAAATTTTAATACTTTTGCAAAATATGACTTAACATATTTTACTCTTTAAAACAATTTTACTCTTTAAGTGAACTTTTAAAATTTTGATAAATAAAATTAGATCTAGTAAATACCCTATATTCATATCAAGGGGAGACAATATTTTTCTTCAACTTACTTATTTTTCATCTTTGATGTATTAGTTATGACCTAAGGAAATAGGGAAATATTTTGTATGGTAGAACTTAACTTCTTTATTTCATTTAAGCTCGTACTCTAGAATCTAATCTTTTGGGTTTTTTTCTTGAATGAAGGACCACAATGTTGTCTATGCATGCATGATAATTTTTTGATTCAAAAAAATTATTGAAAGAATCTTATATGCAATGTAGTATATAGAGGACTAGTAGAATTCTTGTGTAAATGTTGTTTTTCTAAAAACTAAATTTAAACAATTAATATTGATTTAAGTAGATATAAGAATACTGAATAAATTAGAACTCTCAATCCATATTATCTACAATAAGTTTAATGAAACAACGAACATTTAGACAACAACATTAATGCAAAGGAGAAAATGCTTGATTTCGTCAATCAAGAAAAATTTAGCTAATATGGATCAACAAACAATTGTCATCTATTACATAATTCATTAAGGGAATTCTATCCACTTGTAATATTTTAATTAAACAAGAAAGGTATTTAGGTATATTTATTTTACTAACATGATTTTTGTCATGTATTACATAATTCATTAAGGGAATTCTATTCACTTGAAATATTTTAATTAAACAAGAAAGATATGTAGGTATATTGATTTTACTAACATGATTTTAGATTATTTAGTACTTTTATTTTTTAACAAAACTTCTATAATCTAAATTTTATATAGTTCTTATTCAAGATCTTACAAATATTAGTTAGTTAGGAAAAAATAAATCTCACATGACATAATGGTGGTTTACTTATATTAATGGCCTTTTAAATCAAGTTTTTCAAATATTTTTTTTGGTTCAATTTTCCAAATAAATTACATTTAGAAGCTTATGTCAAATGAAAATATCAATGAGTATACCTTCATTGATACAATTTCCCATAGACATTAAAAAAATGATCTAACCATTGAAAATTCTATTTAGTAAAGCAAGTTTTTGTCGCCATCCAAGACAATGATCCATAGCATGTTGAAAAAAGTCATAGAAAAAAAAAGTCTTTGTAGAAAAAAAGGTTATTTAGCCACTAGAAAAAAAAATTACATAAATTCATAGCATGCTATTGATCAAAAAATTTCTAGAATCACAAATTTTTCAAATAACACTCGTCAAAAAATGGAATTTTAAATTTTTAGGAAGTATGACCAAGGGGACTTTACATAGAAAATAATAAATTGTATAGTAGTTAAAAATAATATATTGTATAGTAGTTGGCGACATCCCAATGTGAAATAGAATATATGAAAGAACTCTTTGGTTTGTCAATATTAATGTACATATAACTTTGAGCCATTGACATGGACCTATGTAAACTTATTTCTATAGTTTTGGATGTGGATGATACCATTTTATCTATGTAACTTTATTTTCATCCATTTCCTTTTCCATGATAACATTTTATCTATATATTACAAAAAACAGTCTTTGTCACATGAGAAACATAATGGTTCTAGACCTAGTGGAATTTGAGTTCACCATCCAAGAAGAAAACATTATAAAACCCACAAAACAATCATATCTCTAATAAATTCAAAGTTGACTATAACCAATGTTCAGCTTGGTGAATACATCGAGAAACAAAACTTTGCACTAGTTTTGACTTATTTCATAATCTATCATTGCATAAAAATTCACCTATAGTGGAAGCCACAAGGATTCACTATATATATATATATATATATATGGACTCAAGAGAAACCTAAGTTTAAACTATCTAAGGGTCACGATCATTAATTTTCTCATGATGTGGCAGTTCCCTTACTACCTTGATCTTATCTTTGATTTAAGAATAATTTGTTGTCCACCAACAAGGAAAAACATGAGAAAGTTGAAGATCATATGGCCCATCACATCACTCTCACTTCCCCATACAAAATTTAATTATAAAACAATGCATGCACATACCATACTAGAAAATAGGTGAAATTAAAATAATAACATCATATATACCAATCAAAACTAACACAAAAGAACATCAAATGCAATGATTATATGTTGATGTATTTCAACCATACAACACATTTAAGTCTACTACACCATTTCCTTCTAGTTATTTTTTTTTTCATCATGTCCATAATTCGAATCATAACCTTCTTTTTTATACTCTTTTTCTATCGGTGGACATTATTGTTTATAAAACAAAATATTCCTATGTGCATGTTTCCAAATAGGATCCACATATAGAATATAAAAAAGAAACATTTATAAGTCACCTTGTTCACATTATATGAACATAAAAAGTATAATTTATTATTTGATGTAATTTCAAATTTAGTATAGGTTATTATTCATATAATTACAATGATTAGCACATGGTGTGGTGTAGTATACATGATGTTACAATCAATCTATGGATAATCATCACCAACAACCTCAATCAACTTCTAGGAACAATTCTTGGTGTCATCAACCACTCTAGATACTATTTTCTATGCATAATTTTTATTATAACCTTAACTAATTCTACACAAATATTGTATGATGATATTCTTATATTTTGTAAAGAGAGAAGGTTTTGTAATATTTTTTGGTAACTATAATAGTTTTTTTTTTAAGTAAAAAAGGCAAAACCTATTATATTAAATTTTCATGAAAGAAAGACACTTGGCATACATATGCCAGCTGCCCTGCCTATACAGAAAACCAGGACAACTGGCATGTCCATAGCAGCATGCAAAATTATGCGACAAGTTTCGCCACCCTGCCCGAAGGAAACCAAGGTGTGTGTCCATTATTCTAAATAGTAGAAGAGAGTCTGTGCTTGAGATGACTAAACTAAGGACTTAAGAGAAACAACTCTGAAAAATAATAACAGAAAAGTTTATGGAGACCATAGGTAAGAACATAACCTATTCAATCGGAATCACCATCATTGACAGGGAAGACAAAGGGCTGTTCACAGGTGGGGAATTGGCACCGTGGCGGGGCTTTGGAGTAGGCTGCGTAGAGAATATCGAGGCACTGGCTGACTCACACAGCTCTGAAGATTTGATCCTCCACTAGGCTGCGCACTTCAAAAATTAAATTCAGGTGTTCTAGATGCAGGAGCGATGGTGAAGGTGGCGAATGCCTTTCGGCCTCCACTTCCTTTTGTCCCGGCGTAGTCCTCTGCTTCTGCTTGTCTGTAGTGGGTTCCGGCAGCACCTCCTCAGCCTCGATTGTCTTGTAGCTCAGCATTTTCCTCTACGTCTGCGGGGCAGTTGTGCATTCCAGGGGCTCCTCCTCCACAAGGCAGGCTTCGAATTTTGCACTCGTAGCGTTGGTGGGGGTGGGAGAATCACCCAAATTGGGTGTTGTTGACGTGTGTCCAAAGCTTGTCGGAGGATCCCAATTGTCCGAGACAATGAACAGCCGACTCTCGGAGAAGTCCGGTGGCAACACTATGGACAAGTCCTCTTCAACATAGGTGCGAGGCAGTGAATTTGGTGTTGTGGCGCCTCTTCGACACTTTTTCTTGGCCAAGAGTATGGCATTAGCAAACCTCTCGTGCCGTTTCTTTCTTTCGTCCGCTATGTACCAGCCGACGCCTCTGCGCGGTCTACCCCTCGCCCGTGGCATGATGAGGGCTAAGGCAAAGTCTTCTGCACAGCGGTGCTTACTCTGCTGGATCAGGTTCGAATGCATTGTGGGAGATCCGCGTAAACTGATAAACACATAAACCATGGTTGTTAGCATTAACGCCAAGAGCTTAATGCTCTGGCTGACTGTCCCTTGCTCACGCGCGAGGAGCTCCATCACTATCCGGTGGCTGACGGAGGCGAAGGCCTTATTAACTATCCGTAGCTGGGAGTAGGCGTCACCATAAATGGCCCCTCCGTTGGCACCTCCATGTGCCCATTCTGTCCACTTGTCACCCCATCCGGGGGTAGGAGATCTTTGTCTGCTAGGAGTTGACATTGTTTAAGTATGTCGGGGGCTTCGGGGGTTCGGGCGTCCCAGCTTATGCATTCCATTTCGCTTTGGACTCCTTCATTTTCCAGGTAGTCTGCCACTCCATTTGCCTTTCTCTCAACGTGGGATGGGATAATGCTGAGATTGTGCTGGAGTATATCCTTGAAGTCCTCAAGCAGTCCTGCCAGTCGCCAGCTGGGGGAGATTTTCTGCAGGTTGCCCCCATGCAAGATCTTGGTGATTAGCTGGATGATGATTTGTGAGTCCCCTTCCAGGATTATTTTGTAACTGGATAAGGCAACAACAGCATGGAGGCCCTGTAATAGGCCCATTATTTCCACTACATTGTTTGTGGTTTCCACTAGATACCCTGTTGTCAAGCCCGGAATCTCCCCTGTGGAGTTTCTGATCACAACCCCATAGCCTGCGGGTCCTGGATTGCCTTTTGAGGCTTCGTCAAAATTGATTTTTACAAAGACGTTAGGAGGGGGGGTCCAGGTGATTAGGTTGAGGGTTCGAGTCTTGGGAGCATGGCCTACCACTAGATCATTTAGATTGAGTTGCCAACTGTGAAGGGTTCTTAATTCTTCACTTTGAAAAACTCTGTCTCTCGCTTTCCATCTCTTGCTTCTGATTGTTTCCTTGATATGTGTGGCCACTCTATTCCAAGTGTGCTCCAGAGTGGATTCCTTGGAGTGAAAGATACGGTTGTTTCCCTCCTTCCATATTTGCCAAAGAATAAAACCTGGGAGGAGTTTCCAGATGTGGTTCAGGATGGGGTTGTTGAAGGCGATTGTGCCCCAGTGTGCGAGGGTATCTCTGGTGTTACCTTTTTTTTGATTGGATCTGCGCATGATTTGAACCCCCAGATCCCATACCGCTTGGCTATAGTGACAGCCATTGAAGAGATGCTCCTTGGTTTATTCTTGGCAGTGACATAAAAGACATATTGAGGGCCCAATGAATCCCCTTTTTCTGAGGTTATCTCACGTCAGAATTCTATTGTGAATGATTAGCCAGAGGAAGGTAGAGACCTTTGGCTAGAGCACCTTGTCCCAAATTATGCTCCAGATGGTGTCTTTTTCCTGATTGTGGTAATTGCCTTGTACATAGTAGGCTTCCTTTACCGAGAAGTTGTCGGAAGAAGAGTGCCCCCATCGAAGGATGTCAGGTCCCCCCTTGATGGGTATTTTCTGGCGTGCTGCCTCATTTTGCCAGGCTGATAAGTTAAGGCCAGGGGGGATTCCTAGATCTTGATTAGAGGTCTTCCACTGCCTCCAGTTTTGTCCCACTTCCAGAGGTTTCCAGAGGTTCGTTACCTTTAATGAGGGTGCTTGATTGAGCGCATGTTGTAGGGGGGTGAGCTCATCAAGTTCAGTTAGTGGATTGAGTTGTTTCCACGAATCTTGCCAGAACTCAGCACTGTCTCCATTGCGGATTTCCCAGAAAGCGTGCTTCTGAACTATGTCTTTGTTTTTCCAAGTTGTGTTCCATATGTTCAAACCCTGTATTCTGATGTTATGTCGGATCAGCTGGTTGGGATGCATAGTGGAGGCATATTTATTCTTCTAGATTTGTGCCCATAATGCATCTGGCGTTTTCATCCATTTACACCATATCTTGGCCCATTATCTGATTAAGCCTGCCGGGGTCTTGAAGTCCAAGGCCTCCCATGTTTTTAGGTGCGCAGACCTTTTCCCAACTTACCAAAGCCCATTTCTTGTTCGGTTGTAGACCTTGCCAGAGGAAATTCCTCTGTATGTTTATGATAGCTCTAATGATTTGTTTGGGGGAACCTAGGGCTATGAAGAGATAGGTTGGGAGGGTCTGAAGGATTGATTTCAGCAAGACCAGTCTGGCGGCAATGTTTAGGGGTCTGAAGGTCCAATTGGCCAGACGGTTTGAGATAGAAAGGAGGAGGTTGTCCCATGAGATGGACTTGGCAGGCAGTCCTGTGAGAGGAATGCCCAGGTAATTGGACGGAAGGGAGCTCCTGGGGATGCCCAGGATTTTGGAAATGAGTGTTAACGAAGAAACGCTTAGATTTGTCTAGGTTCATAGTCATGCCCAAAGCTTCAGTGAAGTCATACAGGATGGAATTGATCTTTTGGGCTTCTCGTGCAGTGGGGGAGTTCATGAGGAGAGTGTCATCAACGAATTGGCTGTGAGAGGGAGCTGGCCGGATGTTGTGCAGGGGGAGGCCTTTGAGGCTGCCTTCCTGAACCACTGATTTTATGCAGCAACCCAGGCCTTCCGCCATTAGGAAAAAAAGGAAGGGTGAGAGTGGATCCCCCTGCCGAATACCCCTGGAGGCCGAAAAGGGCCGGGAGGGGACTCCATTTACTAGGATTGAGAAGAAAGTCGAGGAGGTGAGATTCATAATCCAGCTAACCCAAGTTTGATCAAAACTAAAGGAGTAAAGGATGGCTTTAAGATAAATCCAACTGTCTTTGTCAAAATCTTTTGAGAGATCAAGCTTGATTAACATACCTGGGATTTTGCTGATTTGAGGGAGCTGATAACCTCATGCGCTAAAATGACGTTGTCCATAATCTGTCTACCTTCCACGTAGCTGGCTTGTTCTTTGGAGATGACAAAGGGCAGTATTGGCTTAAGTCGATTTGCAATTGCCTTAGTAATGATCTTATAGATGACGTTGCACAGGGCTATGGGTCTGAAGTGCTTGGGGTTGGTGACTCTCTCTTCCTTCGGAATGAGAGTGAGGAATGTGGCATTGAAAGCTTGAAGAACTTGACTTGAGGTTCGCGATTCCTCGACCACCTCCCAAACATCCATCCTTATAATGTCCCAACAGTGATGGAAGAAGTCTGTAGTGAAGCCATCAGGGCCTCGTGCCTTTCCTGGGGGCATGTCCTTTGCTGCTTGATCCACCTCCTCCTAGGTGAATGGCCTTATTAAAGCAGCGTTCTATTCGTTGGTGATGAGTGAGGGGATGTGACTGGTGACTCAGGTGATGGATTCATTCTGATCCTTCTTGTTTTCCATCAGGAGGTTCTGGTAGTGTCGTATGAGCTCTTCTTCGATGTGGGCACGATGTATTAGCAAATTGTCGTGCTCATCCTCTAGGTGGGTGATTCAGTTGATGTGCCTCCTGTGGATCATTGTTCTATGGAAGAATTTTGTGTTCTTTTCCCTTTCCTTGAGCCATTACACCCTGGATTTTTGCCTCCAGACTATTTCTTCCTGTTGTCTTCTCTGTTCCAAGTGAGATTGTAATTGCTCCTCCTCCTTCGTGAGCTCAGCAGTTCGAGTTCCTGTTATGAAGATTTTTTGTATCTCAGCTAGCCTATTCTCTGCGTCCTTAATGCCCTGAAATATGTCGCCGAAGGTATTTCTGTTCCAATATTTGATCATTTGCTTGAACCTTTTGAGCCGTTGCTCAAATTTGTACATCTTGGTGCCGTGATCTGCCTCAGCCTGGTTCCACCAAGTTTTCGCTAGCTATTGAAAGTCTGGGTGTGTGAGCCAGAATTTCTCGAACCGGAAGGGTTTAAGCATGGGAGTGGTTTCTATTACAATCTGAAGGGAAATTGGCCAGTGGTCTGAACTCGCTTTGGGGAGGATTGAACTTTCCATGCAGAGAACTCTTTCTATCAACTCTTCCGTGATGAGGAAGTGGTCAAGTCGACATGCAACATGCTGACTGCCTGATCTGTGGTTAGACCAGGTGAAAGTTCCATTATTGTTTTATATGTCTACTAGATTTAACTGTTCAGAAAGGGATTTGAACTTACCGTTGTCTTGCTCAAGTCTTTTGCTTCCACCAGATTTCTCCTCTAGTGACATGATCATATTGAAATCCCCTCCCAGGATCCAGTTGGGCGTGGGGACCAAGGCTTTAACTTGGGCCAGCTTGTCCATGAACTTGATTTTGTCCTATTGTCCTTGAGGGCCATAGACATTGGTGATGGTGCCCTCTTGGTTCGAGCCGATTACTTCAAAGTGGGTTGACAGGGTTCTTGTGGTAGAGAAGGGCCCACTGAGGATGGTGTGATTTGGGTTCCACAGTATAGCTAGGCCTCCTGAGGCTCCCGCTGCGTCCGTGTAGAAGTAGTTACAATCCTTCCAAATACGTTGGAAGATGTTTTCGGCTTCCATTCCCGCACATTTTGTTTCCTGTCCATTAGGATGTCTAGACTTTCTTCCTTGATGCAATCCCTAAGGATTCTTTGCTCAGATCTTCCGTTGAGACCTGTTATATTCCAGGTTATGAGCTTCATCATTAGGAGGAAGGGTGTGGGTAGAGGTATCCCTCCGAAAGCTTCTGAATCTGACCTGAGTTGATCATGAGATTTCCTGCTTCTTTGATTAGTTGATGTGCAGGTTTCCACCCTCGTCGCTTGTTCTCGCGTGGGATTTTCTTAGAGTCAAGGCGGGTTGTGGATCCTGTCGTTGAGTTGAGGAAGACTTTGTGCACTTTTATAAGCTATTCTTCTGGGAGGCTTTGCAGATCTCTTAAGTTGAGGGATTCTTATAGCTTTTCTAAGTCGATGCCTACCAGATCTTGGGCATCCAACTGCATTGGTGTATCTCCATCTACGTCCCCTTTTTCTGTGGCATGGATTTCTTTGTTCTGTCCAGGGGGGTGTGGTGCTCGGATCTGTTCCTTTCTGTGATCCATTGTGCGGGTCTTGAATTTTCGCATCCTCAGGGAGCTGGCTTAGTATGTCATAGGCATTCTTGGTCGGGATGCCAGGTTTGGAGCCAGTTTCTTGCTTTTAAGGGTGGTTATTATTCCTTGATTGGATCGTTATGAAGCCATCTTTCTACATATTTTGATCGGCTTTGGGAGCTTGTTGATTAAGCGGACAGTCCCGGAACAGGTGGTTGTGCTCATGGCATCTTCTACATCTAAACGGGATGTGTTCATAATCGAGAGTTTGCGACCAGTCTTCGTCCTGATACTCCAGTATTACTACTCCTGGTAGGGCTTGAGCTATGTTCATGTACATGCATATTCGGGCATATGAGGTGTATTTTCGCTGCTTTGTGGCTTCTGAGGCTTTGACATATTGACCGATTGTGTTTCCTATTCCCATGAGGATCTCTTCCAGCCTGAACTCCTGCGGGAGGGAGTAGAGGCGTATCCAGACGGGTGCCATTGTGAAATATTCCTTGTCCGGGCTGAAGCGTTTTGTCCAGAACCTGAGGAATAGCCCTGCTGAGTTGAAAAAATATGGGCCATTCTCAAAGATGCGATCTTTGTCTTCTAGGTTATACAGAATGATTGTGAAGAAGCCTTTTGAGCTAAGATGAACCTCATAGTCTCCCCTGGAGTTCCACCAGTGTTCGATCCATTTGTTTAGGTCCCTTTATGATGGCCAGAGTCCCGTGAACTTACCAATGAGAGCATGTCCTTGCATGAACTGAGTATGTTCACCAACCCTAGTTGAGCTAATGAGGTATCTGGGCACCTTTTCCATTTGGGGGATGCATTTGTCGGGCTCCCATCCTCGAGGCGCTTTGGGGTGAGATGTGTTGGCTTCCGATTCCATTTCCTTTCTAAGACCCTGTTCCTTGGCAAGGAGTTCTTCCCGGATCTGCTGCGGCGGCTCGAACGCAGGTCACTTCGTTCTCATGCCCGATCTATCATTAGAGGTAATGTTACTGTAAGAGGGGGGTTTCCCCCCATCCTCAGCACCCATGTCTACAGACCAGAGCCGGTAGTGGTTTGCACAGGGCTGGTTAGTAGTTGGGTCACGATGCGTGCTGGAGTGATCAAACTGAGGCACGCATGAGCTTCAGGCTAGGGTTTTTCCACTCCATCCATGGTAACTATAATAGTTGTATGTAAGGTCTTTGCACAATAAAATACTATATCCATGTCACATGACATGCTCTAGATTATCAAATGGTTATCTTCCCATGTTGTCAAATTCATTTGGCCCAAATTCTCAATAACCATGTATGCCAAAAACACCCCAACTTATCTCATTTCATATAGTTTCATATGTTTCTTATGTCTTATTCTATAAGGATAGTATATGAATGTGAGTAAAATGAATGGTAAGCTTAACACCCTAGTGATATAATGGTATCCAAATGCCTAGAAACATAATTATGCCAATGATTTTTATGTGGTGAATAATTTTTTTTTTCAAAGTCAGCAAGTTGTTTGGAAATATCCAAAAATATTCACAAATGCGGTTAAGTAGGATATCAAATATAACCACTACTAGCATGGTGGTGTACCTTATGGGTATGATCACAAGCCTTATTACTTGACTAGAGCCTATGCATATAATTTAGACTCAAAGTAGCACCCAACAAAAAATAAAAACGAAATGATTCAGGAGAAATGCAGAGACATGGAAACACTTTCTTACACCAATGAACTCATATAAAACAAAAAAGTGCATATAAACATGTATTGAGTGCTATGGGCCACATTATAAAGTAAAATTTGATATCATTTTAGGAGAATACACATAGGTCTTGATTCCATGCCCTTAGTTTGTATAAATTCATAAGTGTTGGTCATCCAAGGGAATGAATCAACTCCAAACAAGATTAGGGATAAGAAAGAATTGAATCCATGCCCAAACAATCTTGTAACTTGAGAAGTTGGCCAAAGTAAAGACCCAACAACAAATAGGGTATGTTAAGAAAAAAATTGAAGAACAAAAATCACATGAAAAATATGAGAGGTGGTTTGGAATTTGATGGAAATCATAATGAAAATGATGCAAGACCACCATGGCCAAGGAATATAAGGGGTTTTGGAGGAAACTTGGAGAGATCCAAGTGACTAAGTGTTAAATGAGATATTTATTAGACTAAAATGCAACAAATATTCCACCTCTTCTCCCTCCATATTCATATCAAAATCAACATCAAGTAATGATGGTCGACTCATCGATTTAAGTGGAAATTGTGTCCCATACTATGTTGATATTATGAATTTTGCGGTCCCCTATGGTAAAGGACTATTTCTTCTCGCATCTTATATAGGTTATTTTATCTTATCTCTAGGTCTAGTGTTTCCATGGAAATATGTGGGTTTCTCACTACTAGATTGTGTCTTCTCTAGGAAACAAGTGTACATTCACATGGGCTATGTGAATGAGTAGTCCAAGCATTTTGGGAATTGTAGTAGGAATGTCAATGTGTGTGCATGCGCACATGCACATGTGTATGTGTGTGTGTGTCTGTGTGTGTGTGTGTGTGTGTGTGTGTGTGTGTGTGTGTGTGTGTGTGTTTATATATGTGTATTATTTGACATGTTTACTCATTAATTGGATCTTTTTGATTTATTTTTATTTTTTCTCATTTTTAATTTTTTTAATTTTTTAATGAATATACGAAAAGACATATATGAGTATTACTAATAGATTCATAAATATTTTGTATTTCAATGGCATTAATGTCACATATAAGTCATAGTAGATCCTTGATAAATATAACCTAACATTTTCCTAATTCTCAGGTAGGAGTATGTCATCCCTAAACCTATGTTGATTGCATGCCCCTTGCAATCCTCATCCATATTCTCAATGAAATAGGAAGACATACACAATTGCTAGAAAATCAAGGTGAGATAAAAAAACAATTGGCAAACCATGTTTAACATCTAAATAGTTGATTCAAATAGTTGATTGGAATCTTACATTCTTTAAACATTTGAAAAAAATGAAAATTAATTCTTACATGCTTTAAAATATCCAAGAAACCAAATGTAGAAAGGAAGATTTTGGATGGGGCCTATTTTTGGAGTATTTAGGACAAAGTACAATGATTTGATAGCTGACACACTCATTTAATTAGAAGCATTAATTATTTGGGGAAATCCTGACAGCCAGTTGGATTTGAACTTGGGTGTCACTGAGGTAATTAATCCAATCTAGTTATTGGTTCCCCTTTAGATAATTATGTTTGTGTGTAGTTTATTATTATGATTTATAACATTTCTTATCATAGTTGTATAGCCATTAGGGGTTGAAGGGGATATATTATATTGAGAAGTTGAGGCTCAATCTCCATTGGAGTTTTCTTGATGATTAATAAAAAATACTTAATTAAATGCTCAAGCGACTTTGATAATGAAGTCACATATTCGATGATATTAATTTAAATAACCCATTTTGATTGATTTTAAATCCCACTTGAATACCAATGGATTCCTTTAGATCACCTTGAAGGTTAACCTAATGAGAATGAAATATTTATAATGATTCATATATGTTAAAGGTTTATGTTTTAAAAATTATATGGATTAGGTATTATTGGTTTTAGAAGGGATGGAGGGGTAACGGTTTAAATCCATAAGGGTTAGAGGTTACAACTTATAAAGGTTCAGTGTTAGAAGCATTAGATGTATTGTAGAATTAGATTTTATAAATGTTATTGTTATCACCTGAAAAGAGCTCATAGAGTTATTAAGGTGATTAACCAAAAAATCATCAATACAACATAATGGAGTGTTATTCCCTCGAAATTATAAATGACCTTTATAAGAGAAACAAAAAATATATAAATTTGTTTTTAATTCATTTGTATGACTTTACAATTTGGGTTTTTCATAATCTATGTGGGCCTACATGACTGATCTATAAATAGTGATATGTAAATGTACGTGGCATGAAATCTCAACCACATATGGTGAAATAAATGTAGAAACTCCCATCAAGGGTACTCTAAGGCAGGTGTACCAAGAATCCTCAAGCACCTTACCCATGGAAGTTTGGTAATTTGGTTCTTACATGTATCTTCAAGGAATGAGGAACTACAATAAAAAGTGCACCATTCACACTTGGAACTATCCTGAATGGATATTGAAGTTTTGATATAAATAAGGGCTACAGGGAATCATTTAAAAAGAAGGAAGAAAAATAAAGATTATGATTTCTAGATCATTCTTTAGAGCCATATTTTTAAGCTACCATCTTGTGTAAGCATAGTCACTAGTTACTATTTGTCCTCTTCCCATGAAGAGCTCATGCACAGTTTTTTGTTAGAGAGAGAGGCGAATTACAAAAGAAGCATAAAATAACTCTCCCAAAGAGGAGAGGTGGATCGCCCGACCGACTAACTCTTGGAGATGTGTGATGAACCAGATATCAACATAAGTTGGTTGATTAGTCGACACATTTTTCAGTTGAACAATCGACCAAAATTCGAACATAGTTGGTGATCCAAGTGGATATCGATGGCCACCCACCTTTTCCAACTCACTTAAAACAATTTTCTGGCAATTTCTGCAATTTATTATGTTTAGCAGTTTTTAACTTCTGGGGCCATTTTGAGTGTCTAAATGAAGGTTGTTTGGGATCGATCTTCTCAATGATAGCCAAAGGCTCTAATTGATCCCCCAAAATGAATCTCCTCCATGATACCTTTCCAACAGGCTATCATGGTCCTAAAATGGAGATAATATGAAAAATTTACGACCCCGGGAAATTGATGTACTAACTTTCCCAAACGGGGCCCACATGAATTTTGGCACTTCATCTCCTAGGGTTAGGTGTTTGGATGTCAAGGGTTTTTGACATTCCTATTTATTTTAAAATGGCCTTCAGAGCCTCATTGTAATCATCTTCTTGCGAATGAGCACAATCGTCACATCTATTCTCGGAGATAAGCCACCACCATTCTAGCAAGCTTGTTTTCCGCTACATTTTACAGTTTCATCTTATTTCCTTATTGAATAGAAAACCAGTTTCATCATGTTTTAATAATTTGTATGCATTTTGTTCTGCTCATAAAATCTGGATCAGTGGTATCAGAGTGGTCTTCTCTTTGTCATCTTAATGCATGTCCCCAACAAGGTTAGGGTACACATAATTGGGTCTCGATCTTGTTTCTCTTGAGGAAAAAAAATCCTGCACGCCCAAGTGACCTCTCATGGTAGGATAAAATAAATATGACAAGACATGAGATCCTTTCAAAATGTTTCTTGAGGAATCCTTCATGCAATAGAGGAACGCGATGATTGATAGTTTCACGCAAATCCTTCGGCAACTACCAACAAGCGACTCATCTTTCTTGAGCGAAGGTGTCGCCCCATTCAAGGTATAAATAAACTTATACATTCATATATTTGAAGTTCATATAGATACAGATGTTGTGGACATGTGGTTGAATATACTAGAAGGGTATTTTTCTGTCCATAACTTTTCGAATAGAGAAAAGGTTACTTTTGCACTCCTCAAAGCCATTCCCCATGTCAACGATTGGTGGGAAACTTTTTCTGAGAAAAAGGAAAAAAAGGAACCCTCTTTATTTACAGTCACAGCCACATGGGAATCCTTCAGGGATGTTATTAAGGAAAAATACTACTTTTTCTAAAGTTATGACAACTTGTATACCAAATGGACCACACTACAGAAAGAAAGAGACCAAACAATGCCAAAGTTCATAAATATCTTCCATACCTTGCGCACCAAGCCAGGTATCATTGATTCATACCAACATATAATGCTCAACAATAACGGTGCTTTGCATAGATAAATCCATACTAAAATGGAATTATTGGTTCTTTGCCTAACGATATGTTGTAAAAATTGAGGAGAAACTCAAACAAAAGACACAACAGTTTGGTCCTAGGAACCCCTCACAAAAAAAGCTAGGAAGGGGCGACCCCAACCCATAGAACAAAGGACAGAGAAAATATGGACAATATCAGGACAACCAGTCCAAGCTGCAAGCAAACAAGGACACCAGAAAGACAAAGAAAGATACCAGGAAGTGGTGTGATTTCCATAAGAGCCCTTGGCATAACACTACGAACTGTCCCCCAAAGCATTCACTAGTGGCTAAAGTGAAAGCCTCTGAATCAGATGTGGGTTCTGACTCCGAGTCAGAACTAGAAAGGGGAAGACGGATCATTGACACGGAACCGAGTGCCACTATTTCTACCACCAAGCTCTATCCTGGTGAACCAGATGAGCCAAAAGAAGGTGAGTTCCTCTTTCATTCATATATGTGGGTAAAAGGCACCCCGCTACACTTCATCGTTGATAGAGGTAGCCATAAGAACCTCATCTCAACAGAGGTCACCAAATAGTTGGCCCTGCTGATAACGCCACACCCAAAACCCTACACCATTGGATGGCTTCGCCAAGGAAGTGATCTCGGTGTCAGACAATAATGTCGATTGTCATATGACATCAAGCCTTTCAAAGATGAGGTATTGTGTGATGTTTCTCCTCTTGAAGTTTGTAATGTTATTTTGTCCCAACCTTATTTATGGAAACATCATGTTGTATATGAGTCTAGGGATTGTAGTGTTATTATTACTTTGAACAGGAAATTGTAAAGGATACTTGAGGAAGTTCCTCCTAATGCTATTTCCTTGATCTCTGCCAATCAATGCTGGAAGGTCATCTCTCAGAGTGAGAAAAATATCATAGCTACATCCAGGGCCTCCACGGTCAATCTCTCCACAGAACAGAAGCAAGTGGATAAGGTCATGGAAGAATAATCAGATATATTTTCCTCTCCTATCGAGGTACCTCTTCACTGTCAGGTCAAGCATCCCATCGATCTAACCCAAGGTGCATTGCTACCCAATGAGCCAGTCTATCAGTGCTCTCTATTAGAAAACGAGGAGATTAAGAGGAATATCCAAGAACTTCTCCACAAGGGGCACATACATCCTAGCTCATCACCTTGTGGGAGCCCAATCATGTTGGTGCAGAAGAAAGACAAGACCTAGAGACTCTACATTGATTATCGAGCCTTGATTAAAATCACAATCTGAAACCTTTACTTGATTCCTCGAATCAAAGAACTCCTTGATCATCTCACAGGGGCCAAATACTTCAGTAAGATTGATCTGAAGTCTGGATACCAGCAGGTCCCAATAGAATAGACAGATGTATGGAAGACTGCCTTCAAGTCAAAAGAAGGTCTTTTTGAATGGTTGGTCATGCCCTTTAGTTTGACAAATGCTCCAACAACTATTATGAGGATGATGGATGATATCCTACAATATTTCACCAATACGTTTGTAGTTGTGTATCTAGATGACGTCCTCATCTACAACAAGACTTAGGTGGAACACTTGCAGCATGTTTAGCAGGTTCTGCACACCCTACAACAGCACAAAATATATGCAAACTTGGAAAAATGCTCCTTCAGCATGGATAGGGTCCATTACTTAGGCTACATCGTTGATTGGCATGGTGTGCATGTGGATCCATCCAAGATATAGGTCATGTGTGACTCGCCAACCCCAACCACACTCACTGAACTTCGGAGATTCTTGGGCCTTGGCAATTTCTATCGCTGGTACGTGTTGGGATTCTATAACAACCCTAGTTAAATAATTAATTGTCATAGTTAAATAATTGTTTAAACTATATTAATTTTAAATAATTAATTAATTGATAGTCTTGAATTATTAATTGTTTAATGTATATTAATTAATTTATTAATTAATTAATTAACTCATTAAATATTTGGGTAATGAATTAAAGTTTAAATTTTTTTAATTTATTAAAAGAAAACTTAATGTATTGAAGGATGGAACAATTAAGGAGAAGGGGATAAGGTGGTTGGAATTGAATGGAGGGATAAGGTGGTTGGCATTGAATGGAGAGATAAGGGGGGGTGGGGTGAGTCTTAATGACAGGAAGAAGCGGTGAATGGATGGGGGGATGTGAGGGGGAAAAAACATTCGAGAGGGGAATTTTTGGGGATTTTGGGCAGGGAGAATTATTTTAATATTAGGAGACTGTATTGGATCATTTTTCCAGGGGAGAGATTGGAAAATTGTATTTCTAGTTATTGGCTTGAGAAATTTGGTGGACTGTTACAGGGGAGCATCTGTTGCTGTGAGTTTTGGGCTTGGGGGCCAAGAATCCTTACGGAATCTTGGAGCTAGGGAGCCAGATAGGCTCTATTCCTAGCTAGCCAGGAGGAAAGATTCAGTTTTGGGTAGAGTTTGGCATAGCAACTTGGGCACAGTTTTAGCTTGATATTGGACAAACAGAGTTGGGAAAGAAATCACTTGACAGGTATTTTTGTTTGTTATCATGGCATACATTCATTATTGTATGATGATTCAATATGTTATTTATGTTGTGTATATTATTCAATATATCATTTATATCATGTTTCCCATTTTGAATTTTGCTAAGCCATAAACTGTAAACTATTATTTTGCTGAATATAGAACCATAAAAAGAAATTATAATAGAAATGTTATGTTTAAATTTATGAAATTCTAGGTTCTATTAGAGAGGACCATACACATGGTATCAGAGCTTCGGTTTGAAACACTGGAGCCTTAAGGGCCTACCTACAACTGAATTTTCTTTCTTTATATATATATACCACTGTCTAGCTAAGCAGAAAATAGGGAGTTTCTTAAAATGGAGAAAAATCCATAAATTTATTTTCTGGATTGAAACCGAGTTCCCTACTACATGGAAAAATATTCTATAGTTTTCATGTCATCTAATTTGAAAACAGCCTGAAAACTAAACCACGCTAGAACTAGAAATAGTTCAAAAAAAATGAATGAAAATAACCTTGAGAAACCCTAGAAATAAATTTGGAACAACCCAGAAAACCCTGAAATTTCCACTAATAAACTCTTAAAAAAAAAAAACCTGAAAACACTAATAAGAATTATGAAATAGCTTAAGATGTAGCAGGGAGGAATCTGAGAGTTGTTTCATCCTCCCATCCCTGGTTTCAGCCACCAAACCACCTATTTACTTATAACAACTTTCATCTGCAAAGGACAAAAAAAAGACATCATAAAAGAAGCATTAGATAAATACCAAATTAAAAGTTGCGTATCATTATTGTGTGAAATACATTTTCAACACTTGAAAATAGAAAAAACTTATATATAGTTATTAATGTATTTTTTTTATGTATGTTTATATAAAAAAACTTTGTAAACCCTAGGCGCCTACCATGATACCATGGTTATGATCCCACCAGAAGGTTGATTATGAGATGACGAAAGAGGGCGCATTAACCTATATAAAAAAAAAAGAGAGAAAAATGAGGCCATGCAAACAACCCTTTCCTTTCTTCCCTCGCACATAGACAAAACCCAAAAATTCAAAAGAAAAATGGCAACTCACGAATGGGACTCGAATCTTGCTCTTTCGGAACAATACACGAAACTGTAAGACACCTTCAAACCCTCGCCCTCCACAAAGATGAGTATTCCAGGAGATGATGATACGAGTCAGGGAATTGATGCAGAGGCACCAAAAAGGGGCCGATTAGTCTAGTAGCTGGAGGTCATTCCCTCAAGGGTGTTGCCCCACAAACCTGTAAAACAAAAAAAAAACATCTGACAGGCGGTAGCTACCAAGGAATAATGGGAACAAGAGGAATTGAAATAAAAACTTGGGCTTTGGTCAAACGAGTCCATATCCAAGTTAATCCAACCTACTCGAAATTCCATCGAGCATATAAGCCACATAAAAACTACCAACCAAGAGATAAGTCATAATAGTGTGCCAAAAAGTACCTGTGATCAAGAGCTAAGGCATCAAAGACACTCACACCAACTGTGACGGAGGATCCTGTGAGCCAAAACAATGCACTACGAGTCAAACCATAGGTTGAATCCACATGTCGCGCACACATAAAGTCATCAAAACCCATAGCTGAGCACCAAGCTTCATACCCTACATGCATGTTCGTCGTGAGGAGGCAACTCGTTTGCCTTATGGCCAAGCCCAAGCACCTTTAGGAGATACCTTTTACCAACACGCTAAAATCCCCCTACTGTAAAAAAAATAAAATCCATTGCTATAGTATAGGCCTTCCCTTCTGAAGGACTGTCCAGAATGGGATTCAAACCGATGCCCTTTGCTTTCAGACTAGTACCTAAAAATGGCGCGTTAGACCAACTCAACGTCTTGAGGTTATTCATGTGCAAGGCGTAGTGTAGATAAAATGGGTTCATGGGCTCTTCCTTTCTCCCTTGTGTTGGCATTGTCGACTATTTCATTCAGACCAGCGTTAAATCACAAAGGAGGATCCATGAGAGAGAGACCACCGACAGACGCAGGAGTAAATTTGAGGTTTGGGTCCAATTAGGGTTTCTGTAGTCATTTTTTTTATTATTATTTTATTTTACTATCATTTTATTTTAATTTAGCTTGGGAAGGAGGGAAATGGGGGAGGAAGGCACATGGGCCTCATGCACCCACGATGCCTGACTTCAATTGAAAAAATTTAATTATTTTTAATTTCTTTTAAATTTCTTTTATTTAATTTTTTTTATTAATTCTTTTAAATTTTTTTTAAATTAGGTTTAAAAAAATATCTTATATTGTTTAAAATTTATTTAAAAATTTTAATTGTTAAAAAATAATAATAATAATAATAATAAGTAAGTAAAAAATTAAAAAATTAAAAAATTAAAAACAAATATTTTGGGGTTCATGGGTTTTGAACCCATGACCACCACCAAGACCAAGCACCTTGAAAAAGTGCCCTAACACCAACATGCCATGTATATGCCTTTACAAAATAAATTCATATCTATAAATAAATTAATTATCAATAGTAATGAAGTATTATCCTGAAGTATAATCTCCAATTATCCAAGTTAACCAAGAACTGAGTTCCATGCCCACAACCATTGAGCCAAGCGCCAAGCCCTTTCCATTCCATTCCACAAGCCAAAGCCAAGCACAAATCCCACAAGGGAGCATAATGTGCACAACATATTAACATTATAAAGTTTTAATGTTAATAATGGGTTTGAAACCCATGTTATTAATCATATATATATCCCTATGATTAATGAATGTAATAGTGTAACTTTATAATTTATAAAGGTTAAAAGTCCTTGTAGAGTAGCGGGAGTTTGATGCATGTTATGGGAAATAGTCAGGGTAGAATAGGGGTATAATAGAAAGCACCATATAAGGGATCTAATGCACTGTGGCGAGTGTGGTACAGTGCTAGCGTAACTACCAGGTGAGAGGGTCAATAGTTTTCTTAGGCAAAGACATCAATCTTAGATGCTTTAAACCCTAACCTAGCCACTTCCCCTAAAGAGAGTAACCTTTGCTTACAAACAAGTAAACAAAACTTACGCCTAACCCTGTTTTCTAGTTCAAGTTGTGCAAATGTGAATTGTCCTAGACTCACCCTGACAAACTTTTGGTTGATGCAGATTCAATTATACAGGATGGTCAGGACTCGAGGAAATCGAGGTAGAGGGGTGTCGTCACAGGGACCGCCAACGCTGCCACCACCATCGCCTAAATTAGCTCTCATTCTGCACTCTTTGGAGGACATAAATTAGACTTTAAGAGGAATCAACCAGGAGGGATCGAAGTGGAGCCCCCACCATATGGAACGGGTAATCCTGAAGCATCGAGGGATTCAGGGGGGGGGACCTCTATCCGAAGACATCACTAGAAAACTGCAGAAGATCAAACTTCCAGAGTTTGTCGGGGGTCGTGTCAGTGAACGTGTAGAAGCATGGTTGGAAGGGATGACACGATGTTTCTCCTTAAGAGACTATGCTTCCACATCAAAGGTGAAAATAGCAATCTTTCAATTAATTATCAGTGCCCTGAACTAGTGGGGCAACCTGGAGAGGCAGTTGCACCTTACCCGAGACACTGTCTCTTAGGAACTTTTTGAGGAGAGGTTCCGAAGGAAATATCTACTAGATTACTATGAGGAATAACACGTGGGACAATTTCATGCTCTAGTATAGAAAAATAGGACTGTAAAAGAATACGAGGTCAGGTTTATGGAATTGGTCAAATATGTTTCATACATGGATAATGATCAACGACAGGAAGAACGCTTTCTCGATGGCTTAAACCCTAAGATAAGGGCCATGGTACGGATGTGGAAATTGTCTTCAGTAGCGGAAGCAGTCGAAAATGCACGTTATGCTGAGGAACACATGAACCTAAATGGAGGTATGAGATCGAACTTTCCGCATCATCCTGGATTCGTGGGGAAGGCCCCTAGGAAATTTTCCAGGGGAGGGGGCTCAAGGACACCTCCATATGGTAATAGAGTCTCACCAAGGATAGTCACCACAAGTATTTCAATGGTAGTGAGTGCAACATCCCACTCATCACCAACAACATAGGCAGGTCCACGACCTTCTCAGGGAGCAGCTAGTAGGGGCAGGGGTTACAGGGGAAAGAAATCATTTCAGAGGCAGTCACAAAGAAGTGCGTAGGTTAAATCTCATGTTACATGTTGGGGATGTGGAGGACCCCATTACCAGCATGAATGCCCAGAGTTACAATTAGGATTTGTGCATAGAAAAGGAAAGGCCTCGATGGGAAGAGCAAGTGGCAGCCGCCAGATTTACGCAACGATTAATAATCACCAGGTAGAACATCAATCCATGGTGGTGGAGTCATTAAGTATGCTAAATCATATCAATGTTAAGATTTTATTTGATTTTGGTGCTACAGATAGTTTCATTTCACCATCTGCATTAGAAAAGAGTGGGTTGGCAACCTATGAGCACGATGACTTTAAACAAGTCGAGATGGCTTTGAGGGAAAAACAAGCGGTATGACCTAGCATTGATAATTGTATAGTAGAACTGGGAGTGTGTACTACCAGGTTGAAGGTATACGTCACTACTCTCGAGGTGTATGACCTAATCATTGGAATGGATTGGTTAGAAGCCCATCGAGCTTTGGTATATTGTTTCGCAAAAAGGGTGCTTTGTGTTGACGACAAAGGAAGGCCAGTAGAGATCTAGGGTGTACGAAGAAAGGTGTCTCTACGCTTTATCTCAACTATGAAGGTTAAGCGATGCATGACCCAAGGGTGTCAACTTTATGTCATTGAAGAAATGAATGAAAGGAAAGGAACCTCCTTGGATCAGTACCCAGTATTGTCAGAGTTTAAAGATGTTTTTCCGAACGAGTTACCAGGGTTACCTCCTCAGAGCGAGCTTGATTTCACTATTGAGATAAAACCTGGTGCATAACCAATTTCCAAAACTATGTATAGGATGAGAATGCTAGAAATTTGTGAGCTACAGATGTAGTTGAAAGAGATACTTGAATTAGGACTAATAAGACCCAGTGTCTCACCTTGAGGTGCACTAGTAATTTTTTTGAAGAAGAAGGATGGTTCCTTACGGTTGTGTATAGATTACAGGGACTTGAACCGTGCTACAGTGAAAAATAGGTATCCAATGCCATGAATAGATTATCTCTTTGATCAGATGAAAGTACTAGCGGTATTCTCAAAAATTGACTTGCGATCAGGGTATCACCAGTTAAGGATTAAGGAAGGCGATATTCCTAAAACTGCCTTTCGAACTCAGTTTGGGCATTACAAGTTCGTTGTAGTACCTTTCAGATTGACCAATGCACCAGCAGTATTCATGTGCCTCATGAATGGTGTATTCTGGAAATACCTAGACCGCTTTGTACAAGTCTTTCTAAATGATATCCTCATCTATTCCAAGAATGAAATAGAACATGAGGAACACTTGTGAGTGGTGTTGTCTTGCCTTAGAGAGAAAAAATTGTATGGGAATTTTTCGAAGTGTTCCTTCTTCCAGAAAGAAATTCACTATTTAGGACATATCATTTCCAATGAAGGAATATCTGTGCACCCAGAAAAGGTAAAGGCCATTATGGAATGGCCAGTGCCGAAAAATTCTCATGAGGTAAGAAGCTTCATGGGGCTAGCAGGTTATTACCGAAGATTTTTGGAAGGGTTCTCTAAAATAGCGAAACCCATCACCACTTTACAGTGCAAGGGGGTCAGGTATGAATGGACAGAAGAATGTTATAGTGCATTCATCGAGCTTAAGAGGTTACTAACTAGTGCGCTAATTCTACGAGTGTCATATATGGAAAAGGATTTCACAGTCTGCACGGATGCCTCAAAGAAAGGGTTGGGGGCCATGCTAATGCAGGATGGAGGTGTGATAGCTTATGCATCAAGGAAGTTGATGAAACACAAGGAACTTTACACTATTCATGATTTAGAGTTGGCAGCTGTAATGATAGCTCTGAAACTTTGGAGGCACTATCTTATGGGCCGAAACTTTTAGCTCAAAATGGACCATAAGAGTTTCAAACATATTTTCACTCAAAGGGATCTGAATGCCAGACAAAGGCGATGGATTGAGCTCATGAGTGAGTACAATTTTGGTATTTCATATATCAAGGGAAAAGAGAATGTGTTGACAGATGGCTTGAGTAGGAGACCACTTGTCTTTTCCTTGGTACCCTTAAAAGTCAATCTGAGGGAATGTGTGTTGATGAAACTCCATGGAGACAATTGGTATTTAAAGGTTACTTCAAACCTCCAGAGTAGGAGGCATTTAGATCCAAAGTATAAAGGATATAGTCTGGATTCAGACGGACTATTAAGATATCGAGGAAGGATGTACATCCCTGAAGGTGGGGATATTCGAAGCATCATACTAAAGGAATCCCATAGAGCACTTTTTTGTGCGCATCCGGGTGTGAAGAAAATGTACGCAGACATGAGGAAGCTCTTCTTCTGGGTAGGCATGAAGCATCATGTAGTCCATTTCATCACCAAATTTCTAGAGTGTCAACAAGTGAAATCCGACCACCATCACCTGGCAGGTCTCCTACAACCACATGATGTTCCTATTTCCAAGTGGGAAGTCATCTCTATGGATTTTGTTGTGGTTTTGATGCTCACATCTCATAGACACAATGCCATTCTTGTGATAGTTGATAAGTTAACCAAGAGTGCTCATTTTATTTCAGTTAGAGACACTTACAATGTCACGGATGTGGTACGCATGTTTGTAAGTGAGGTCATCTGTTTGCATGGGATACCTAAGAATATCATTTCAGATAGGGACTCCAGATTCACTTCTAGATTTAGGACAAGTTTGCAGTCAGCGTTGGGGAATAAGTTGAACTTAAGCACAACTTATCATCTTGAAACAGATGGGGAAACTGAGAGAGTAAACCAAGTCATGGAATACATGCTTAGGATTTATTTCATGGATAATCAAACCCATTGGGAGAAGTACCTACCTTTGGTGGAGTTCGCCTACAATAACAGTTTTCATAGCTCCATCAAAATGCCACCCTATGAAGCTCTGTATGGAAGGCCATGCAGAACATTGTTGAGTTGGGATAGATTAGAATACCGAGTAATAGTTGGGCCAGAATTGATTCAAGAGATGGAGGAATAGGTGATTCAGATTAGGCAGAGACTAAAGGAAGCACAGGATAGACAGAAAAGTTATGCGGATGCACACAGGACTGATCAAAGTTATAAAGTGGGAGATCAAGTTTTCATTTGTATCATGCCTAATAAGAGTACCATTTGGTCCGGGAAGGGGACAAAATTGTCACCTCGATTTATAGGACCGTTCATAATCCAAGAGAAAATTAGACCCGTTGCCTATTTTCTTGTACTTCCACCCCACTTGCATAAAACTCATAATGTTTTTCATGTATCTGTTCTACGTCATTATGTTGCTGATGAATCACATAAAATAAATTGGAAGGAATTGTAGGTATCAGACGCGAGAACCCTCATGATAGAACCATTACGCATATTGGACCATAGAGTATGACAGTTGAGGAACCATCTAGTAGACCAAGTTAAGGTCCAGTGGGACAAATATAGTCCAAGATCTGCTACTTGGGAGGATGTCGAGACACTGTGACGAGATTATCCCTCACTTTTTTGACCACTCAAGAATATGTTTCTCGAAGGTTGGGTGTATGTAACACCACCTTTTGACTTAGACAACTACGATTACCTGAGGCCTAAACACCTTTATTTTCTATTCACAGTGAAACTATTAAATAATACACTTGAACTTTTAAGATGTATGAACCTTTATGAATGTTTAAATGTATTTGAATAATGATGGATATGATGCGATATATTGTGAGAATATAAATTTTATGAATGTTTAAATGTTATTGATGATGATGGATATGATGCGATATATTGTGTGAATGAGAATCCTATGAAGATTTAAATGATATTTGAATGATGTTGGATATGATGTGATCTATTATGTAAATGATAATTCTATGAATGGGTAACATTAATTGAATTCTGGGATATTATGATATCTATTTCTGACTTGAAAACTTTGATGTTAAAGTTGTTTGTATGAGGATACCGAATTGAGATTATAGTTGTATGCAATTACATGATAATAATGCATAGATGGGTATGAGTTTGTGTTACAGACTAATCTGCAGGTCATTGGGCTATGAAATAGCCAAGGGATAATGATAATGAAAGTGGATGTTGTGACCACTAACCGAGAAACAATATGGTATGAATTGTTGTATGTGAAATTATATTGGTTTGGATGCATTGCTATGATATGTGGACCAGTGCAGGATTCCAGGTGGTGAGACTGCCCAAAACTGAATAAACGATGACAAAACTCCCAACAACACGGTGCCATTGTATGTTCCATTGTAGGGTGTGGACCTTGGTCCTGTTAGGAGGGGTGGAGGCATTTCCCACCATGTATCCTCTGAAACCTGAAGTCATGGGAGGACAGTGTGAGCTCACACTCCCCTAGACATGTGATGATGACTGTCAGTTGCCTATTGGGAAAACTTGGTCAAGATAGTGACACTTCCGCTTACGGGTTCTATTTGTAGTTAGGTCAATATAGTTGATGCTCCATAATAGTCCAGCAGAGGAAGGATAGGAATGGAAGATGGAAGTAAGTTAGGGAGGAAGGATGAGTAGAAATAGTTGAGAGTGTATGGAGATTTGTCTTATGGTGGAATTTATTGTTT
>JZKD02S2206496.1:108767-132761 GCA_000966675.3 Picea glauca | reverse complement strand
GTCTAAATAACATTGTTGAGCTAGATAATTGTAATTAAAGGATTTCTCAAACATTTGATTGGGTTATTGTCTTTTATAAAATGAATAGTCTTGTTGAATGGATTGGATGCATACAACAATTACTATAGAGATGATAGTTATTGTTATTACTACATGCACAAGGCTTGTATGTACTAGCTACACATGCATTTCTTGCGCATGTACACTAGTATGTATGAGTTTTCTTGTATTATTTACTAATAATGTTGGTTATTTGTTATGAATGTGTGAACCATGTGTCTTTTCACTTGCATCATAAAATACTTTAACTTCGGGATGAAGTTTCCTGAAGGGTGGGTGTATGTAACAACCCTAGTTAAATAATTAATTGTCATAGTTAAATAATTGTTTAAAGTATATTAAGTTTAGATAATTAATTAATTAATAGTCATGAATTATTAATTGTTTAATGTATATTAATTAATTGATTAATTAATTAATTAACTCATTAAATATTTGGGTAATGAATTAAAATTTAATAAATTTTAATTTATTAACAGAAAACTTAATGTATTGAATGATGGAACCATTAAGGAGAAGGGGATAAGGTGGTTGGCATTGAATGGAGGGATAAAGTGGTTGACATTGAATGGAGAGATAATGGGGGGGTGAGTCTTAATGACAGGAAGAAGTGGTGAATGGATGGGGGGATATGAGGGGGAAAAAACATTCGAGAGGGGAACTTTTGGGGATTTTGGGCAGGGAGAATTATTTTGATATTAGGAGATTGTATTAGGATCATTTTTTCAGGGGAGAGATTGGAAAACCGTATTTCTGGTTTTTGTCTTGAGGAATTTTGTGGACTGTTACAGGGGAGCATCTGTTGCTAGGAGTTTTGGGCTCGGGGGCAAGGAATCCTTACGGAATCCTGGAGATAGCAAGCTGGATAGGCTTTGTTCCTAGCTGGCTGGGAGGAAAGATTCAGTTTTGGGTAGAGTTTGGCAGAGTAGCTTGGGCACAATTTCAGCTTCAGCTTGGACAAACAGAGTTGGGAAACAAATCACTTGACAGGTATTTTTGTTTGTTATCATGGCATGTTCAGTATCATATGATGATTCAATATGTTATTTATGTTGTGTATATTATTCAATATATCATTTATGTTGTGTATATGATTCAATATGTTATTTATGTTGTGTATATCATACTGCCCATTTTGAATTTTGTTGAGCCATAAACTATAAATTGTTATTTTGCTGAATATAGAACCGTAAAAAGAAATTATAATAGAAATGTTATGTTTAAATTTATGAAATTCTAGGTTCTATTAGAGAGGACCTTACAGATTCTCTCAAATTGCATGGGACCTCAGTCATGTAACCATTGGTGGTGGTAAGGAAACATTTGTGTGGGGAATGTCCCAATAAAAATCTTTCGATGACTTGAAGAAGCGTTTCTGCTCATCCCCAGTACTTTCATTACCGAACCTATAACATCCCTTTGAGATAGAGATAGATGCTTCAGACTATGTTATGGGCATCATTCTCACTTAACATGGCCACCCCGTGTCATATCATAGTGAGACACTATCAGATGTTTTCCATAAGTACCCTACTTATGACAAAAAAATGTAATCCATTATGAAATTTTGACTCCATTTGTGACATTACATTCTTGGGAAGGAGACAGTCATCCAAACTGATCACAAACCACTAAAGTTCATGCAGACCCAAGGAAAATTGCAGAATCACTTCCATCAAAAATGCTCTGCATACATACAACAGTTCCACCTCAACATCAAGTATAAAAAAGGAAGTACCAACTGAGTTGATGATTTCCTTAGTCAACCTCCAGTTGTGGCACTCACCAAAGTGATATACTCTTATGGACATGATACCTTTGGATGGCCCCACCTCTATGAGACGGACCCTGACTTCTCCACAACCTACCAAATGTTGGGCACCAACTCAATAGTCACTAATTTCCATCTTCAAGATGGGTTGTTGTGTCGTTTGGGACATCTTTGCATTCCATCCAGATAGTGCGCAAAGTTGATTTGGGAATCTCACTACAGTCGGGTGGCATGACACTTTGTTGTCGAAAAGACAATGGCAGTGTTGTAGAAACATTTCTACTAACCAAAACTTTGACAGGATGTCAACAAGTATATCAGGTCCCGCCCCTCCTGCATTATTTCCAAGCCGACCACTAAGAAATAGGGCATGTACAACCCTCTTCCTACTCCTGACAGGCCATGGGAATCCATCTCAATGGACATGTTGGGCCTCCCGTCCACCAAGAGGAGAAATTATTGTGTTTTTGTGGTTGTTGATCGATTTTCCAAGATGGCGATTCTACCCGCCTGCAAGAAGAAAATCACAGCAGAAGGCACTACCAAGATATTATTTGAACAAGTATGGGTATATTTTGCGGTCCCACAAACCATTATCTTAGATTGTGATAGTCGTTTCCTCATCAAATTATGGTCGAGCCTCTGGTCACTACTGGATACCAACGTCACTAAATTCACTACCTTCCATCCCCCAAAAGATGACCAAACTAAGGTCATAAATCGGATGATCATACATATCTTGCACATGTACAATTCAAAACACCCCCGTGCATGGGATGAGAGTCTTCCCTGTGTCCAAGATAGCTACAACCGAGCTCTGAATAGCTCAACTGGCCATATCCCCTTTCAGGTGGGGTTGGGATTCCAACCATTGGGCCTTATGGATGTTTCACTACCCCTGGTGACCACCTCGGCTGACTTGTCCCTTGATCCACCAGAAGTTGACAAATACACCTGGTTCATTGAGCGGATCCAGCACATACTCCAACAGTTGCAGAATATTATAGAGAAGTCTAATTGCAAGTACAAGCAACGCCATGATCAACATCGTGTGCCACATAAGTTTCAGGTGGGAGACAAAGTTTGGTTGCACTTGTAGAAAGAACGCCTTACAGGGCCCCAGTGGAAGATTCTCCCACTCTGTTTTGATCCATACACCATCACCAAGGTTGTGGGTGAAAATAATTTTGAGCTCAACATACCCCCTTTCCTTGGCCTGCACCTAGTCTTCAATGTGGCTCTTGTTCGTCCATATTTCCCACCATTATTGGACACCTCAGAGATAGCATAGAAGTTGACACCAATAGATCTCAAGCCTGACTACATGAAATAGGAATCTAGTGATCATATTTTGGACATGCATATCCAGTCCATTTGACAACAAAGGATCGATCTTTATCGAGTCGTCAAAGCAGGGGAGCTCCAACACCAAGGCAAATGGCTCACCCGAGGCCAAATTCGACAGAAATTTCCTCATCTGATGGGGGAACTCAACGCAATTGATACCATTTATTCCTAAGGAGGGAGGATTGATCCAGGTGTATATCGATGGCCACCCACCTTTTCCAACTCGCTCAAAATAATTTTCTGGCAATTTTGGCAATTTACTATTTTTAGCAGTTTTTAACTTTCGGGGCCATATTGAGGTCCTAAATGAAGGTTTTTTGGAATAAATATTCGCAATGGTAGTTGAAGGATCTGATTGAGTCCCAAAATTGAATCTCCTCTATGATACATTTCCAACGGTTTATCGTGTGCCTAAAATAGAGATCGTATGCAAAAGTTACAACCTCGAGAAGTTGATGTACTAACTTACCCAACCGAGGCCCACATGAACTTTTGTGCTTCATCTCCTATGGTTAGGTTTTTGGATATCTAGGGTTTTCGACATTCTTGTTTATTGTAAAAAGGCCTTCAGGGCCACATTGTGATCATTTTCTTGCGAATGAGCACAACCGTCACATCTCTTCTGAGAGATAAGCCGTCACCATTCCAACAAGCTTCTTTTCCACTGCATTTTACAATTTCAACTTATTTCCTTATTGAATATAAAACCCGTTTTACAGTATCTCTATCATTCTGTGTGAAGCATATTTTAATAATTTGTATTCATTTCATTCTTCTCATAAAATCTGGATCAGCTGGTTGGTGGATCGACTAGCTGAGAAATAAACTATAAGTTGGAAGCATGGATGGTCGGGTTGACTAACCTTAACAAGTCGACTAGATAGTGTGGATTTGATGGAGTCAATTATAATCACCAATGGTTGTATGTGGAGAATATTTTTCCAATCTATAGGAAGTTGTTTATATATTGAGACTATAAATAGAGGACCCAATGGGTCATTATAATATGGTGGAAATGAAACATATTATTTCCAATTTTCATTGTGACACTCTAATCAAAATGAATTTTTCTTAAGTGTTGTAATGATGTCTTTAGATACCATCGATTTTTTCTAAAGTTATTTATTTTTTATTATCTACAGTTTTATTTATTTATTACATCTTAGGTTACACCCACTCCCAAACATGGTATCAGAGCTATTGGTTTAGACCTTTCCAATTGTTTTCAAATCTTGTTGATTTAGATTTTTTGTGATTGAATCTGGGCTTGTAATTTTTTTATTGTATCTTGTCGAAAAAAAATAGATTTGTTTAGGTATAAAAGATGGCTTTGAAAATCAATATTGTTGTTTTGAATGAATAAAATTATAATATCCAGGATCCAGGCATGGAAACCCTATCTAAGAGTAGAGGAATGTATAAATATATGAAGACTGCAATTTCATATGTGACAAACGATCTGATGAAGCTCGTTGTTGATAGAAATAAGGATGATGTTTTGGGGGTCATCACCACCTATATCTCATGGTAAATTCAGTTCTATACAAGTCTAATCGACTTCCATCATCAAGTCTGGAAGAAGATGAAGTCTTTGTTCGAAAAATGTGTTGAAGTCCATGTCATGCAGTTTGAGAAAGCATAGATTTCTCTATATATTCATTCCTTCAGCCAAATTGAGGACGATCTGGCGTGTGTGAAATAATTTTAGTTGAAAATGTGTGAATGTGGAAATAATTTTCAGAAGAAAAATAGAAAACCCATCGATCTCATATTAATTATTTTGAGAACACCCATTGATGCATTCATTTCAAATTTCCACATGAACTAGCATGGATATAAGGAATATGTTAAGGATTGTACCTTTGAATCTTTCTCTAGCTTACTTATTACTAATCAATATATATTAATTGATGAAGGAAATATTGGTGGAAAACATCAAGATCACTTGCTTAAGGGAAATGGAAAGGTGAATCATAAGGAAAGAGGATATTATGATACCCCTATATAAAGACAGGAATACCTCGACGAGAAACCTAAAGGACTATTGGACAAGAAGTCTTGAAAGAATTTTTTGCATTTTTGATAAAGTTTTGAGGAAAAATCCTATGTATATGAAAAGTGTAAGGAGGAAGAAGGAAAGTTAGAGAGTGCATAGTTGAGGTGCATCCAACAGGAAAGTGAACTTTAGGGTGAAAGTGTGCAAAAGGAAGACAACACGTAGCTCAAAGAATAAAGATCGAAAAATAAATATCAATGAATAAATATAGAAGAATAAAGAAAGGAAATAAAGCATAATAGGATAATGACAACCCAACATTCTAGAAATAGAATAACAAAAAAAAATAGCATGAAGGATGAAAATCAAAAGAAAGGCGTCAAACAACGAGTTAACTAAGTTGTCCATGCATTGTAATGGGATATTTTAGGATGAATAGATTAGGGTTTTTAGGCTTAGGTTTTGATATAAATATGTAACAGGTTAGGAGATTAGGGGTTCAATTAGTTTGTTCAACTAGGTATTATTCAGTTGATTTTTTTTTTATGATAGATTAGATTATGTTAGAGTCTAATTGATGTTGAGATAAAGTTCTTGAATGTAAAATTTGAAGGTTGAGAAGGATGAATAAAGGAATGATAAAGATATGTTACAAAATCCTATGTTGTCTGTGTTTTTGTGTTTGATTATGAATACTATTTGCATGCATATTAAAATGGATTCATATGATAGTTAAGAATGTGAAATGATTCGTGACTGTGATAGAAAAAAATATATACAATAACTAGAATATTATAAGTATAGGAATATGAATCATGAGTAAGTTAATAAATAAACAAAAAAAAGTTATGCACACAATATAATAAGGAAGAATGAACCTAATGATTTCCTCCCATTCCCTTATTACTACAAAAGCATGGTTCTTGTGGTCCCCATAGATACCTCAGGTGAGACTTCATCTACGCAAGAAGGTGATATCAAAAGGGCCAGTGCCAGGTGGGTTTTGTTGGTATTAGATAAACTGAACCTTGGGTATTACATCCCGTGCCTCGAATAGCACCAACAAATGGTTCTATTACCAAAACCAGGACTTTGCGATGAAGGGGATGTTTTAGAGGTCGACTAAGAAGTAGATATTAAAATTGTTGGAAAGGAAGGAACATGAATTCACATGAAAATAGAACAAAAACCCTCAGATGAGTGACAATGAATGGTTACAAAATCATCTGTTCACAGATCTGCATGAAATTTTCTTTGGCAAATTTATGTTTATTTTGACAAAGTGGATTGAAAAATTAGTAGAGAAAATTGGATGTTTTAGCACCGCAACACCAAGGGATTGGAATCCCAAAGTGGTAAGGTAGTTAAATTATATAAGTAACCCAACTACTTGAACAATTTATTTTTGGTTGGATAGAGTATTAGGGTTATGTTACAGAGTTTGCAGTAGATTGTATTAGATCATACAGTGTCGCAGAAAGGGACTTTTTCAAAGGCATGCATGGAAGGTACTTGAAATGATTAAATACATGGAAAAATATTGTATTGTGTGAAAAACATGTGATAGTCATGCAATCCAATTGATAATGGGGTCTCACACATATGGGAACTAGGGGATGCCAGGATGATCATCTGAGAGAATTGAGGAAGAAATGAAAGAGGTTGAGAGGGACTGAGGATGCTAGACGAAGATATATCAGAGGAATGATATGAGTTTGGAGATTTTCACAGAGGGAAGAGGTATAAGAGGAAAAGTATTTAGGCTGAGAGAAGAGACTTGTGAAGTGAGATAGAGGGGAGAGAACCTTGCACACTAGTTTGAATCATGGAGGTACCATACCTAAGGGGAGAAGAGGAGGAGTTCTATTCCATTCTAATAATAGAAGATCCAGTAAGTCCCACTTAGATAGGATTCTATGTTGAATCCAATACCTCGTGTGAATCACCACATTCAGAGGTAAAGTTTGAATATTTTTCAAAAGAAATTGTAGTTATGCAAGGAGGACCAAATAGTAGCAGTCAAAATAGTGGAAGGAGTGTGAAGAGTTAGAATCAGAGTCACCAACATCATAAAGAGAAGGGACTACATAGAACAACATGGATAGGGTGGATAATACTCTTAGGTTATTGGAGTTCCAAGGAATTGGGTCATAGGACCTAGAACAACACTTGTTTTTGTGTGAGGTTATTCAAGCCGCAAAAAAAGTACATGATGAAGTTGTGAATATTTCACAATTAGAGACAACATTAGAGGTAGTGCACTAATATGGTATATGAAATTAGAGAGCTCCATGCCTACAAGACATGCCAGGACGTTGGAAGATATTAAGAAAGAAATGATGAAGGAGGTTAGGAAGCCAAATTTGGAGTCGCAGTACATCAAAAAATTGAAGGAGTTCAGAAAAGTATAAACATAGTTGATATGTAATCATGACCAAATATTTAAGGATGTAATGGGTAGTCTAACTTTCTAGATCCTATATCAACAACACCAAGAATGGTTTATCGCAGGTCTTCTATGACTAATTTGTAGGCCATCAATCCAAAAAAAGGTTGCATCACATCCTGAGGAACTATATATTGTGATGAAAGTGGAGTAATGGCGCAAGTTCAGACAAAGTTGGCTACATTGACAATCCAACTAAAAGAAATGACAAAGGGAAAGGAGAAACATGAGCAAGTTTGTGTCAGACAATTGGCTTAGGTCGATGAATAGTTGGTATGGATTGTTGGTATTCATTGATGTCAACCATTGGAGAGTGATATTTTATATTTATTTCAAATCTTAGTGATTGATTTCAACCCTTGGACAAAGTCTGGTAGCGAATTCCTGTAGCACAAAGGTTTGGGTAATGAAACCAAGGTTTTTTCATGTATAATGGTATGTGTTTTAATATATTTGAAGGTAAGATTGTTCTATATGGATATTACATGTCATTCCATTTCCGATGGTATGTGGAACGTCACATAACTCATCACGGTTAGAGAGTTATGGCCATGAGAAGTTGGAGAACCCGGGTTTGGGTAATGGACCCAAGTTTATTTGAAAGATAATGATATGATTTTTTATATATTTGAAGGTAATACTATTCTATATGGATAGTACATGTCATTCCATTTCCATTGGTATGTGGAACATCACATAACTCCTCATGGTTAGAGAGTTATAGCCATGTGAAGTTGGAGAACCCTCATGAGTGATCTAGAAGCCCCAAAAGGTCAAAGTAGTCAAACTAGTTTAAGATATTTTTAGAAGGTAAATAATAAAGGGAAGTGATGAGAGTACTATAATTGAAAGTGAATACATAATAAATTATTTAAATAATAAAGTTAATAGAGAAATTACTAAGTTGACAAGTGGTTAGAAGTGGTTTAGCCCTAAAATAAGGAAAGTGGTTTAAGATGGTTAGAAGGTAACCCCTTGAGGTAAAGTGAAGTGATGAGTGTACTATAAGTCAAAGTGGATAAAAAATAAATTATTTGAATAATAAATTTAATGGATAACTTACTAAATGGACAAGTGGTTAGAAGTTGGTTAACCCTAAAATAAGGAAAGTGGGTTAAGATGGTTAAAAGGTAACCCCTTTAGGAAGCTACATGAAAGTATAAATAAGAGGCAAGGATATCACATTTTAAATAACACTTGAGCATATTGAATATATGCAAGTGAAAAAGGTAACCAAAGGATATCTAAGCCAAATTTCGGAGAGAAGGTGAAGTAAGGAAGGCCGAAATTCAAGGGAGGATAAATTATTTTGATGATGTTTTCTAAGGTATGTTATTTACAGGTCATCTCAACATTTTCGTAATAAATTTTTTTCTAGAATGACTCAGACCGTGAAATTGATAGGACATTGATAAAACATATGCAAGTAGTTGTGGTATGAATTTCATCTCGTGGGTCATTGCAGTTTTGGAGATACACTCTATGGAAAATAGGGTTTGTGGCTAGTCCAGAAACTAGTCTAAAATAGGTGTTTCCGGTAAAAATGTCATAACTTTTTCATAATAGATCCAAAATAAGTAAGACAAAAAGTGTTTTTTGGAGTACATTCTTATATATTTTGTGTAACATTTTCATATCCATACAACAAATATTATGTGAGGGGCATGCTCTATAAGTTATCTATCTAGAATAAGCCAGAATTCAACAAGGTATGCCATTTTTTCTATGACTCCTTTTCGGAGAGGTTCCAAGTAGTGAAACTAGGAGGAATTGCATAAAAAAAATTGAATAACATTGTGTACTATTTTCAGATCTTTATTCATTACATGTACATAGTTATGATTATTTCAAGTTAGGGTTGTTGACTAATCCAAAACTAGTCATGTGAGACTAAAGAAAAGTTTGATGAAAATGCTAGTCTCTTGCTGTTAAAGTTAAGGAAGCTTTGCAAGTATGTGATCATATACACCAAGTCTATTGCAGATTTACAAATATGATTTGGATGATGAAATTGATGAGGGATTTTGGTTGAGGTACATGTTGGGTACATGGTTGAGACAAGTAGTTGATGAGTTGGTACATCTTGATGAGTAGTTGATACATGATTGGCGCATACTTGGTACATGGTTGGAGGAACTTGTTAGTAGTTTTTTGGACACTTGGTTTATGGATGATGTAGCATACTTTTATTGGTATATTATTAGAAGCACATATTGATATAGGTGATGATTATGAGTTATTTTGTTATGCTTGGTTGATGCACATATTTGAGAGTTGTCTTGGTGGTTCATCTTGGTGAGTAGATATGATTTTCTTGATAATATTGATGAAATAGGTTGTTGTGATAGGTTGTTTGGACAAGTTGTTGTGACATGTTATTTGTGCAAGTTTGGTGCATGGTTGATGCACTTGTTCATGGTACAGGTTGAGGTACAGGTTGGTGCATGGTTGATGCACTTATTTATCATACAGGTTGATAAAATGTTGAGGTACATGTTGATGCATGGTTGATGCATGGTTCAGGTTATTGGTACATGTTTTTTGGTGTAGGTTGATTGGTGCAGGTTTACAACAATATATCTCACAGTGATAGTGTGAAAATGGTTCCATAATTCTACTTATGCACTAGGGCAGTTGGACGGGGAAAGGGCGGGTCATTGTAGCCACCTTCTGGTTGTAGATGGATATCTTAGGGGGTTGTAGCCTCCTTCTGATTGTAGCCAAAGAATTGGGGAGTTGAATATACCCTCAGGTTGTAGCCTGAGAAACTAGGGGGTTGGAGCCTCCTTCTAGTTGCAGCTAGAAAACAAACGAAGTTGGTGCTTTCAATGAATGTAAGTCTTCAAGACATATAAAAAAAAACATTCAGTGGTTTTCTCCTGCTTTGGATTTCCATGTAAAGACATTTTTGTACTATGTATGTGTATGATTTTTCATTTGTTCATTGTTTATTGAATCTACAAATATTGGATGATAATGCTGCATTGACATAAAAATTGCATTATATGGTTAAAACATATTAGATTTCTCTATTATTGATTCACCCCCCCTCTCAGTAATCCAACAATTGGTATTGATGGAAGATCAGAGAAACGACGGATGACTGAGGAAACCCTAATCCTCCAGCCACAGGAAACAAACGCTCACAGCCAATACCCCCGCGCGGCACACGCTCTGTAAAAAAACCCAGGCCCGGCCCTTCTGACGCATCACAATGGGAATGGAGGGGGGGGGCAACCCCCCTCATAGAGTAACATCGCCGCCAACGATCGATCTGGAAAGCGCGCGAAGAGGCCAGCTTTCGAGCCACCCCAACAAGTTCGCGAGTAGCTCCTAGCCAGAGAACATGGTCTCAGAAAGGAGATGGACACGGAAGCTGAAGCAGGAACCTCCGAGACGAAGCCACATCGAGGATGGGAACCAGGTAAATGCATACCCCAATTAGAAAAAGCACCAAGATATATCATCAGCTCCACTAGGGTAGGAGAACACACAGAGTTCATGAAAGAGCACGCTCTCATAGGAAAATTCTTAGGGCTCTGGCCCTTAGAATGGGATCTTCACAAGTGGATCAAACATTGGTGGAACCCCAAAGGGGACTACGAGGTACAGTTCAGCTCCAAGGGCTTCTTCGCCATCATCCTGTACAACCTAGAAGATAAAGACAAGATATTCGAAAATGGGCCGTATTTCTTCAACTCAGCCAGGCTTTTCCTACATTTCTGGACCAAGAGATTCATCCCCGACAAAGAAGACTTCACCATGGCCCCAGTCTGGATCCGCTTATACTCCTTTCCATAGGAGTTTTGGCTGGAGGAGATTCTAATGGGCATCGGAAATACCCTAGGGCAGTATGTAAAAGCATCAGAGGCCACCAAACAACGAAAATATACCTCCTACGCTAGGATCTGCGTCTACATGAACATCTCAAAAGCGTTGCCTGGCTCAGTCACCCTGGAATACCAAGACGAGGACTGGCAACAAACCCTGGAGTATGAGCACATCCCCTTTCGCTGCAGGAGATCCCATGAGCATGGACTCCTTTACAGGAACTGCCCCCTCACCAGAATAGCTGCCAAGGCAGACAAGCCAGTAAAAAAGGACGGATTCACCATGGTGGAGCCAAAGAAGAGAAACCCACCAAGGAGGCAACTCCAAGGGCAAAGGCAAAGCATTGCAACAAGAAACTCCTACGAGATCCTCAATCAGATGCCAAAGGAAGAGGAAATCCAAGATCCACATAATAATTTGTAGAAAGCACTGGAAAGCATACCAACTCCAACCCCCCCACCCCAGGAACAGGAAGCACACATGGAGGATAGAGGAGAGGGTGACGGAGACACCCCAATGCACCTGGATGAAAGAGATCTCACGGGCATAGATCTGGAAAATCTCGAAGACGCCCTGAACCAAAAGGACTTGCAAACCCTTCCCGAAGAGCAGTTACGCAAAGTGCACAAAGTTTTCCTCAATTCCTCTGCGGGATCCACAGAATGGCTAGGCATAGCTACGGACACACACTCCGGCTCGAAGAAGATCCTTCGAGAGAACAAGAGAAGGGGTCGCAAAACAACGCAACAACTGATCAGGGAGGTAGGCAACCTCATGATAAATTCTAGACAGATCCACAAGATCTCGGAGGTTTATCTCCAAACCCCAACATCAAACCAATGATGAAAATCCTCACTTGGAACATAAGAGGACTTAATGGAAGGTATAAACAAAGGACCCTCCAAGAATGCATAAAAGATGAGAATCCAGATTTGCTCTTTCTACAGGAAACCAAATGTGCAAGAGCAGAAGCTGAAACCATATTTCAGCGAATCTGGCGAGAGTGTAACTTCATATCAATAGACTCTGCAGGAGCCTCTGGAGGGCTGGCCATCCTCTGGAACCCTGCCAGTGTCAGCATCCACAACCCCTTCTCAACGGTGGGTATGATAACGACGCACTTCAAGATCATCGGCTCAAACGAGGAGGGGGACATCACGAATGTCTATGGCCCTCACAGTCAGCCAGACAAAGACAAACTCATGCAGAGGCTGGAACTCATCAAATCCCTAGTGACCACGTGAAACTGGATCTTAGGAGGGGACTTCAACATGATCCTTTCGCTAGACGAAAAAACAGGAGGCACCAAAAAACTGGAGCAAGACAGTGGTAAGTTCAAAACTCTCATTGACTATCTCAAGTTAGTAGATATAGAAAATAGCAATGGCACCTTCACATGGTCGAACCGCAGATTGGGTGCCCAACACATAGCCTACCGTTTGGACCACTTCCTAGTCTCAGAGGCCCTAATGGAGTCAGGCTCCCAGCTGGAAAGCCTCATCCTACCAAGAGTCGGCTCAGACCACTGGTCATTGATCCTTAACATGAACATTGAAACCACACCCAAATTTAAACCCTTCCGCTTTGAGAAATTCTGGCTCCTTCACCCAGATTTCCCACACCTAGCCAAGGACTGGTGGGCGCAGGCGGAAATATATCATGGCTCAAGCATGTACATATTTCAGCAGAGACTTAAGAACTTCAAGCAGCTGCTGAAGCAATGGAACAAGAATTGTTTCAGAGACATCTTCCATAGCATTCAAGACATATAATGCCAGTTAGAGGCGATCCAGAGAACCTTCATTGTTGGATCCAGAACCGATGAACTAATGAAAGAGGAAGAAATGCTCCGAGAACAGTTAGAAGAACGAAGAAAGAAGGAGGAGATTCTATGGAAGTAGAAGTCTCGCGTACAGTGGCTCAAAGAAGGGGAGCGGAAAACCAAATTATTTCATAAGATAGTGATGCACCGACGTCATGTCAAAATGATCACTCACCTTGAAAATGGAAAGGAGACATAATCAGAGAGCACTCCAACATAGAAACAAAGCTATTTAACTTCTACCGGGACCTCCTAACAGAAAGCCAGGAGAACAAAACAGTATCCATACAAAGAGTCACAAGACACATACCGACCCTAGTAACCCAGGAGCAAAATGTCGCCCTCACCAGGCCCATCACCCACGAGGAAGTGGATCAGGCTGTAAAGGACATGCCCCCAGGCAAGGCACCGGGACCGGATGGGTTCACCACAGACTTCTTCCATCATTGTTGGGATTTGATAAAAAATTATGTCTGGGAAGTGATAGGGGAATCACATACCTCGGGAGTGGTTCTTCCTGCACTAAACACGACCTTCCTCACACTCGTTCCAAAAGAAGAACGGGTGACCAATCCAAATCACTTTAGACCCATAGCCCTCTGCAACGTCATCTACAAGATCGTCACGAAGGTTATAGCCAATAGACTGAAACCCATCCTGACGCATGTCATCTCAAAAGAACAAGCCGGGTATGTAGAAGGAAGGCAAATTATGGACAGCGTCATTCTGGTGCACGAAGTCATCCACTCTCTCAAAACCTCAAAAATCCCAGGTATGCTAATAAAACTGGACCTCTCCAAAGCATTTGACAGAGCCAGCTAGCAGTATCTCAAAGCTGTCCTAGACACCTTTGGCTTTGATCAGGGTTGGGTCAAATGGATTCTCAATCTGGTCTCCTCCACCTTCTTCTCCATCTTGGTCAATGGAGTTCCCTCCAGGCCCTTCTCACCTTCACGTGGAATCTGACAGGGAGATCCCCTCTCACCCTTTCTGTTCGTGCTCATGGCAGAAGGGCTGGGAATATCCATCACAGCGGCTCTCTCAGACGGATCCCTCAAAGGACTGCCTCTCCATAATCTTCAACCAGCCCTCTCCCACAGCCAGTTCGTAGATGACACGCTCCTTCTCAACTCCCCCTCGGCACAGGAAGCCTGTGCACTCAACTCCATCCTCTCCGACCTTTTGGAAGCCTCTGGCATGTCTCTGAACCTCGAGAAGTCCCTACTCTACTTATTCAATACCCCGGCCCTAGTTCAAGCCCACGTCTCCAGACTCCTAGGCATACCAAGGAGCTCCCTTCCGTCCAACTACTTCGGTGTCCCCCTCACGGGCGCTACTGCAAGATCCATCTCCTGGGACAACCTTCTCCTCTCCATCTCCAACAGACTTAGCAATTGTACTTTCAAACCCCTCAATATAGCCTCCAGGCTTGTCCTTCTTAAGTCAGTCCTGCAAGCCCTTCCCACTTACCTCTTCACGGTTCTAGCAGCTCCAAAACATGTCATAAAATCCATAAGGAATTTGCAACGCAATTTCCTCTGGCACGGTCACCAACCAAACAAGAAGTGGGCCCTAGTGAGTTGGGACAAAATGTGCCTGCCAAAAAGCCAAGGAGGATTAGGCCTCTGGGATCCAGGGAAACTCAATCAAGTCATGGGAGCCAAAATCTGGTGGCAATGGCTGAAAGCTCCCACATCGGCCTGGGCGAGAATTTGGAGACACAAATATTCCCCACTAACGCCTTCCAATCAACTTATCAGGCACAACACCAAAATTCAAGGATCCAACATATGGAACACTGCTTGGAAAAACCGCACCCTGATTCAGAGTCACGCCTTCTAGGAGGTCAGAGATGGTGAGAGTGCCATGCTCTGGCACGACTCCTGGCAGCAATTCAAGCCATTGAATGGAATCGAGGACCTCGACACCCTAAGAGGAGCCATTGAACCCCACGACTCCCTAAAGGTTAAGGATCTTTGGAAACCGCAAGGGAAACATCTACCTTGGCGTCAATGGAAAGTATCAGACCAAGACCTGGGCATCCCTGGAAATCTCATCTTGGAATGCTAGCACACCCAAGCCAAACGACGGAAAATTCAAACTAGAGACGGACCGAATATTTTGAGATGGGGGTACTCCATGGCTGGGACCTTCATGATAAAGGAAGCCTACGCCATCTACAGCCACCACCACGACGGAGACAATCAACCCATCTGGAACAAAATCTGGGACTCTGCTCTCTGGCCTAAGGTCTCCACTTTCCTATGGCTAGTCGTGCACAACAGGGCCTTAACTTGGGGAAATCTCTGCAAACGCGGCTTCATTGGACCATCCCTCTGTGTGCTCTACCATCAACAAGAAGAAACCAAAGAACATCTCTTCCATGGATGTTGCTACAGACAGAACGTATGGGATCAAAGTGTGCAAATTATGCGTAAGTCTGGGAAACATCGAAACAGTGTCAATGACACAATAGAACAATGGGATCACATATCCTACAAGAGCACGCTTCTAAATCACATCTGGCAGCTTTTACCTGGATTCATCCTCTGGCAGCTCTGGAAGGAAAGAAACAGAAGGATTTTTCAATCACAGGCCTCCCCTCCAGAGAGTACTTGGGAGGCTATCAGCTCGCTAATCAAAGAAACAATCAGGTGTAAACCCTAGAATATAGAGGACCTAAACTACACCCCTGAAGAGAAATGCATCCTCCAACATTGGCAACCCCTCTCTTTCAATCACTCAACCCTGCGGACCAACAAACCCCCTCAAACTACTCCTGTCACTTGGTCCCCCCCTTGTTCCCCCTTCATTAAAATCAATTTTGATGGAGCAGCCAAAGGCAACCCGGGACCAGCAGGATGGGGCGCAGTGATCAGAAACCCAGGAGGAGAAATCCTGGGGCTATCAGCAGGCTTCCTCGGGGAGATGACAAACAATGTAGCAGAGTTAACAGGCTTATTGAGTGGTCTGCAAGTAGCAATAGATAAAGGCCTCTGCAACATAGTCCTGGAAGGAGACTCACAGGTCGTCATTCACATAATCACTAGAATCCTAAATGGAAGCCCACCTTCAAAGATCTCACCTATTTGGTGGCTCTCAGGATTGCTAGAGGATTTCATACATCTCCTAGCACCCACTCTCAACATAGTACCCTCCCACGTGAAGAGAGAGGCAAACCGAGTCGCCGATTGCCTAGAAAACTAAGCAGTCGAAAAGGAACCTGAATACTCTTGTTGGGTGGACCACGCCCCAGACAGTTCATACATATTCACAAGGTTCCAGGCCCTAGCCCACAGGGACCTTCTTCCCCCGGATGGGGTGACACGCACGTAGCTGGCAGACACGTGAACGATCGTCGGGACGCCCATTTATGGCATCAACTGGTGAGCACCCTCCGAACACTAAATATACTATGGCCTGCACCTGCCACTTCCAGTCGATGAGCCCTCTCGCGCAAGGTAAGTGTACCAGGTGACAGAGCACTAATCGCCCAGCCTTAATGGCCTCGACAGTCACGATGGATTGGTGCGTGTTAGCAGTGATGAATTGGGACGGGATGCATCGGTCGCTTGTAGTGTTCATTCTCCTTGGACATAAACTCTGACCTCCGCCGAAGCCAGGATGGGAAACGACCATTTTGACAGGAGCTCGAACCAGAATCCACCCCATGCCTAGGCTCCGAGGGAAATCCCGCCAGGGAGCAGCCTCGTATAGGGCTGAGTCCAGACACAGGCAAATTCACAATTTCGAACGAGCATTGGCTTTAGTAACCACCCGACGCAAGCAACGACCTTGGTCACCACCCATGGCGATAGTAGAAGAGATAAGCTTGGAGGAAGCGATGCAAGACCACCCCTTACTCGCCCGCGATGAGGAAACAAATCCACTGCCTGGGGAAACCCGGGGGAACCTCCATATTGCCACCACGGAGGACCTCTTCCCACCTTGCATCATGGAGGAGGAACGCCCTCCCGACGACAACACAGGGGCGACGGAACCAATAGGAAAACCAACTTGCGCAGAGGGAGACTCTGGCACGTGCGCCTCCGTCGACAGTGGGGGGTCGGACCAGCCTCCAGTCTTTGAAATAGGGAATCTCCAGCTCATCTTCGAGCTCTGGAATCTGATGGATGACCAAGCTTTTCGCCTAGCCAGGATGGATCAGCGGCTAGATATGATTTTCGCAGATTACTCCAAGAGTTCTCCAAAGAGACAGTGCCCAACGTGTGCACAGGCGTACTCGCTTCCAGCAGGTTGGCGTCAGAAGAGGAATGATCGTCCAAACATGAGCAAGTAGACTCACCGAAGCTCCTGGTCAGACGTATCTCTACGAGTTTCTAAGTTTAGTTAGAATGTTCAGTCTTTTATGTCTAGTTATGGTCTCTGTTTTGAAATTGTTTAGAAATATAGCCCTGGTTTTCCTCGGGCAGGGCACCCGCATGTGTATTTTGAAAACTAGAAAGCACCTGACACTGGATGCCCAACTATCCTGGTTTCCTACCTAGGCAGGACAGCTGGCAATGTCAATAGTCTCTGTATACTCTTTTTTGATAATATGACAGGTACTACCCCTTTTTTATATAAAAAAAATAAAAAATCCAACAATTGGTATTAGAGTTGGTTCCTTCAGGAAATAGTTTAACCACTGGAAGGAAATCATGGATTGTTCTGAGAATGGAGTACAAATGTTTAATGTTATAATGGTTTTAAGTATGATATGTGGAGCATAAGGACGAACGTATTTTTACAGGAACAAGGACATTATATTTGGCTATAAGTTGTTACACAATATGATCATTCAAAAAGGGAAAATACTGCAGCCAAGAAGGAATTGAAGAAGTATAACAAAATAGCAATGGATTTCATCTGGGAAGGATTATCTAATCTAGTAGGAGAAAAGGTTGGTAGATTATCATCAGCAAAAGAACTTTGGGATAAGTTACATGACATATATTCCTCATCCATCACAGATTCAGAAAATGTCAAAGAAGATGCAGATACAAATGAATAAGAATTATGCTCACCATGTCAAACATATTCAGAAGATTAAGAATACATAATCACCAGAGGTATGTTGTTTTTCTTTAATTATAAAAAACATGGACATATTGAAATAGAATGCCATGAAGGAAATGAGACAAAAAAAAAAAAATGAAAAAGAAGACAATTATGAGGAAGAATTGATTAGTTCTTTAAATGAACTAAGAGAAGAAAAAAAGTCACTCAAGAAATAATTGATGAAACAAAAGGAAAGTGTTCACATTTTTTAAGAATCCCAACAAGTGATAGAGAACTTATGAACTCAACTAGAAGAAGCCAGAGAGATCGAAGAAAATCTTTAATATCAAAAGAAGTGTTTGGAAGCCAACATAGCAGCACTGAAGGAAGAAACATAAATGAGAGAGAATATATTGACAGATCATCTTAAGTAAATAACTAACGATCTAGTTAATGGGCCTAGGTTAAATTAGTGCATATTAATTTTTCTTAGGAGGAAGAGAAGGTGAGGGTTCATTTTTAGGGCTTCGGCCTGGTCTTGCAGATTCTCCACAAGCCCGCTGGCCTCCTCTCGACCTGTTCCAGGCATCTCAAGCTTGTTCCCGCCCGTTAACAGATCCCCAATGGTGGTTGTGTCTTCCCTGGTGACTGCACCTGCGGCTGATGCGCCCCCTCTCGTGGATGTGTCCTCCATGGCAGTCGGTGCCCCCTCTGCTCCATCTCGCGCCTCTTCAGACGCTTTTTCCAAGCCCGACGGGGGTTGCTCCACCCTCCCCCTCCCAGATCGGGGTCCCCCTATGGGACGTGCGGGACAGGCTTCTTTCAAGGATATGGCTTCCCTTCGAGGGGTTTCCTCTGCTCCGAATACTTCGATTGTTGAAGCCCCTGCAGTTTCTATCCAGATGTCGAAGGAAGCACTGGATTTTTCCTCTCATATCAGCAAGCTTGCCCTAGTTTGCAGGTTCAACGACTTCTGGCCGAGTCTGGTTGATCTTCGCTCTTGGATCGATTCCGAATGGTCCCCGCTTCTTGTGGGTGAGGTTTCAGCCTGCCCCTTTGCGAAGGGTTTTTTCGCAGCTATCTTTGATTCTTCTGATGAAAGAGACTTGGTTTCTAGCTCCGGGCCGTGGTTCTGGGGTAGAGCAGGGTTGTCCGTGTAGTCGTGGACCCCTGACTTTGATCCAGCCACGACCTCTATTTCTTCTTCTCCGGTCTGGGTGCGTCTCCCGTCACTCCCCCTGCACTTTCGGGGGGACAAATCTCTTGAATCTATTGGGAATGGCATAGGGAAATTTCTCTGCAATTGCCCTGAAGCTGCCCCAGTCAACTCCACCTTTGCCCGGATCTATGTAGAGATGGAATTCAACAAGGGTTTCCCAGCATAAATCATCCTCCTCGGAAAGAACTACTCCTGGACCCAGAAGATCGATTTCGAGAACCTTTGTTTTAGATGTAGGGTATGTTTTGAAACAAGGCACATAGCCCGGAACTGTGAAAATTCATCCGGGAAAAGAAGATCACCCCGAAGCCAAAGGCCCACTTGGTGGAGAGGAGTGCAACCAGAGAAGCAAGCTGAAGCAAAGATCCCGCCATCAGAAGATGAAGGGGAACCCTTCTCCGTCCCCAAAGAACCTGTTAAGGGGGAAGACCCAGCGGAAGTAGCTCTACCCAGGTCTCCAAGCCCAACCCAGCAAGCCTCAAACTGGGCCGATATTGCTGAGGCAGAAGAAGCGCAGGCTCAGCCAGAAATTCAGAACTAGGGTCAAAGCAATGAATGGCAGGTCGTAACAAAAGAGAAAAAAAACGTCTATCAGCGGAAAGATGTAATGACGCGAAGCCGATCTGGCTCGTTGAAATAGATATTAACATATGTTGAAACACAGTGTTGGAACATATGCTGAAACACATATGCTGAAACACCGTTGTAACAAATGTTGAAACAGTGCTGAGACATATGCTGAAACAGTGTTGAGACTTATGTTGAAACAGTGACTGGAGTTTCGGCACTTAAATTTAATCCAGTTCTACTAGAAGACGTACAGGAACTAGTTCAGTTCACAAGTCTATAGCTATAGAAGTAGAATGGTTCAGAAAGAGAGGCCCGAAGAAATTCGAGGCCATTTTGTAATCAGATTTGTGGCTAGTCCACCCCATTAATATAATCTATAACCGTTTCTGTCAAAAAAAAAAAAAAAAAAAAAACTAATGATCTAAACCAGCTTGAGTTAGAGTTTGGTCAAGAAGAGAAATCACTTAAATAAGATATAATCACATTAAAAATTCATCTTGAGGAAGTGAAGAGAATAGAAGAAGTCATCAAGTCTCAGATATTAAAGAAAGAGGAAGAGGTTGAAAAACTTGAAGAAGAAGTTGTCACATTGATAAGTAAAATCGTTAATCTCAAAAAGAACGTTGAAGAGACAGAAACATCCACATCAATTATAGAGAATGAAGAGAAGCACTCTAGGTTGATAGAAAAGAAGAATGAAGAAAATAGAATGAGTTATGCAAAAGTACAGAAAGGAGGAAATCATGGTCAAACAGAATCTAAGAAAACTATTGAAGATACATCTTCAAAAAGACCATCTGTGTTCAAGCCACAAAGAAGCTTCAATCATGATTATGATCAGTCAAGGAAAAAATTCAGAAGGACTACACCACAAAGAAGATCATTCACTCCAAGGTATGAAAATTTCATTTATGGTAATTGTTTTTATTGTACTAATTTTGGACATAAGGTTGCAGATTGCAAGGATTATAAAAGACATGTCCAAGCAAGAAGTGTCTGTGTGGCTGCACATAACATTGAGTGTTACAAATTTCATAACTATGGACACATAGCCAGTTATTGTAGAAGCATGATCGATACTTCCATGAAAGAGAACACCGATATGAGATATAAGAAAGTATGGATAAGAAAACAAGAAGAATAGGTGAACAAAGACCCGGTACCATAGATCGCAAGATTGGAAATAAAACAAGATGAAGAAAAATCTATAGAGAAAAAGAAAGATGTCAGATACATAAAGGTTCGGAAAATAACTGAAAGAAATGAAGGACATGTAAATAAGGAATAGGTTCAAGAGATTGTACTTTCAGGAATTGTAGTGAAATATTAATCCACAGATAGAAAGAAAGAAGTCATAGGTCAGAGAGATAATGAATCTACCAATGAGGATGATGTTGAATCTACCAATGAAGATGATGATGAATACACATCAGAGCAATAATTGTTTTGAGCCATCCGGCCTAGAGACTCCCAAGTAATATGAATATTAGATAGGGGGAGTCTATTGGATAGCTATGACAGACCAAAGAACCATCCTTTGAGTAACTTGCATATTTTGAGAAGATAGATTTAGAGAAGTTAGTTAGAAAAGTACATTTTGATAGATTAATCAAGACTTCATGATAATATAGTGATAAATGGGTCAACATTATGGACAGTTGCGCAAGTAGAGTCCTGGAAAATATGGACAGATATGGATTTGTAAGAACACTTAACAGGTTTGGACAGAGATATGAAAGTGGACGAGAGCATGGATTTATATATTGGTTTAGAGAGTGGTTCAGAGACAAAGGAACATTATGATAATGGATCATAATTACACAAGAAATGGATCGAACAATGCTAATGGATTTGAAATTGACAGATATGTTTTGGACACATGTAGTGCATACATCAGTTCACATTCAAAACAGAGTAATGCTCAGAAACAACAATGACAATAAACCCTACGAACTATGGAAAGGAAGCGTAGAAAATAACCTCTACATCAAGGTAACTCAAGGTAATATTTTATTAATTGAAATTTATGTTGACGATATTGTTTTGGAAGTACTAATGACAGGTTAATACAGAAATTGGTAAAGGAAATGCAGAATGAATTTGAAATGTCATTACTTGGATAACTATCCTTCTTTTTGCATCTTCAGATATGTCAAAGAAACTAAGGAAGGAATTTTTATTTCTCAAACTAAGTATATCTGAGAAATGTTAAAGAGGTTTGCAATGGTAGATTGCAAACCAGTTACCACTCCTATGCAAAAAATTGCAAGTTGAGAAAAGATGATGATTCAAAGTCTACATACCAAAGGAAATGCAAGTCAATGATTGGTAGCTTACTATATGTGACAACGTCCACACCAGATGTAATGCAGGCAGTTGGACAGGTGGCACAATTTCAAGAAGCACCAAAGGAATCACATGTATTAGTAGTGAAGAGGATTTTCATATATGTCAAAGGAAAAGAAGATTTTGGATTATGGTATCCAAAACGAAAGGATCTATCACTTATTTCCTACATAGATGTAGATTGGGAAGGTTGCATTGATGATCGATGAAGTACTAGTGGAGAAGCATTCTACTTGGGTGAGTGTTTAGTATCTTGGATTAGAAAGAAACAATCATCAATATCCTTATCTACAGTTGAGGTAGAGTATATTACAGAAACATCATGTTGTACATAGGTTCTATGGATGAAACAAACTTTAACATATATACAGGTTGAATATGATGAGCCCATTCCAATCTATTGTGATAATACAAGTGCCATCAGTATCTCAAAGAACCCTGTGATGCACTCCAAGATGAAGCACATTCCAATTAAGTATCACTTTCTACAGGAACATGTTGCAGAGAAGAAAAACAGAGTTGAATATATGGGAACAGAAGAAAAAGTGTCATACATCTTTACAAAACCACTTCCATAGGAAGCCCTTGAGTATCTTCACAAGAAACTAGGAGCAATTTCTACTCCAAAATGAATTATTTTGAATGATTATCTTATATGTCTTAGATGTACACAAGAAAGAACCATAAATATAACAAAGGGGGAGATATTTATCAAATGCAAAGATAAATTCTTGGAGAGAGAGCATAGAGGTATGTTTCCAAGGGAAGTGATTGTCAAAAGGGAAGAATGAGCGATATGAATTCAAAGTGATAACCTTTGTCAAAGGGGGAGATATTATTAATATGAAGGGAAAGAGAGCAATCAAAGGCTTATAAACACAAAGAAAAATAAAAGGCATGTAGACAGGGGGAGTCGCCCCAAGGAGAGTTCATTCACGGGGAGAAGCCCGAAAGGGAGATACCCATTTCCATTGATGTCAAAGCTAAAGATATAGAAACATCGATGAGGAGTATAAGAATGAATGTGATCATGACTAAGTGTTGCCATTAATGTTGGTGTTTCCATCAATGACAAAGGGGGAGATTGTAAGATAGTTGGCTTAGGTCGATGGATAGTTGGTATGGATTTTGGTTGTCATTTATGTCGACCATTGGAGAGTGATATTGTATATTGATTTCAACCCTTAGTGATTGATGTCAACCCTTGGAGAAAGTCCTGTAGCAAATTCTGGTAGCACAAAGGTTTGGGTAATGGACCCAAGGTTGTGTCATGTATAATGGTATGAGTTTTAATATATTTTAAGGTAAGACTATTCTCTATGGATATTAAATGCCATTCCATTTCTGGTGGTATGTGGAAAGTCACATAACTCCTCAGGGTTAGAGAGTTATGGCCATGAGAAATTGTAGAACCCAGGTTTGGGTAAAGGACCCAAGTTTGTTTGATGGATAATGTTAAGAACCAAATACCAATATAGCATAGAAAAACCTCAGAAAAAGTACTCAACGCCTTGAAAAAGAGATAATTTCATATAATAAGCCTCTTCGAGGGGGAAACCTTCTTTTACCCCACTTAAATGTTCAA
>JZKD02S2206496.1:77314-95862 GCA_000966675.3 Picea glauca | reverse complement strand
GATTCAAGGAATGGGGATCTTTCTCTTATGGATAGATTAAACAATGTTGTAGTATGATATTCTAATTAATTAGAATGTTGTGTATTAATATGAACCAAATATAAATTTAGTTTATAAATTTAACTTACAAAAATTAAAATATGGAAGTTTGACAATATTTGACTCCTCAAGATCTCAACTCAAGCTTACTGCAAAGTCATGTGCTCAAAACCACTCCCATCAAAACAATGGCGGTGAGATACCCTGAAATGGTAGTACTAAATTTTAATAACGGTTATCGTCGTAGTAATTACGATGAAAGTTACTCCGAAAGGTGTATATCTATTGGAGATGGGCACAATTAATCACCTTTTAATTTAAAATTTTAATTTTATGGCTAATAATTGAAGATGTTGGCATATTTTTAGTGGTCCTTTCAAATCAATGAATGTGATTTACTCTTCATAACGTTCTTGTATTTTTTAATGGATCAGTTAACCTGTTTACTTTTTAACATTTACCTAATCATATTAAGAAATTACATTAACTTTTAAAATTAGTACATTTGAAATTAACTTTTAGATTTCCTCAACTCTATGTAAGTTTCAACTGTCCCAGAAAAAATATTACCTTTAGGCATTCACCAACCACTTTACTGCTGTGCTAGTTGTAGTTCATCTGAAACCTTCACATTATGTAATGGTAAAGAAGGTACGAATTCTTTAAAGCCATGGTCCGACCTAATTGCGAAAGAGTCCAGCGCACACGATGACTTTGATTGCACTGCCTTTGCCATGGCAGATATTGGTATCCTTTAAACAGAAGTTGAAAACTAATCCTGTTCTATATGGAGTTTAGCAGACGAGAACCCCCCACATTCCCATTACTTTGCAAGAGATGCAGCCACTTTAGCCGAGAATTTGTCCAATCTGAACGATCTATCGTCTCTCGACTGTAATCTGCTCTCCTCTCCATCCGACTGTTTAACATATTTTGGGTTAGAAGAGTTTTACAAGGATCCAGCAAGATTGGCGGCAGGGGCTGATGAGTTTAAATGTATCCCTTGTGATCAAAGATATATGCAAAGCATTAACATTTTCACAGTCGCTGATGAACAAATAATAGATGAACCCATAACCGACCACAGGCAAATAGGATTCATGAACTTGATTGTTTAGAGAAATCAAGCTGACAGCCGGTGAGCTTGCTACTGTTGCAATCCAGAGATGTATGGAAAGAAAGGATACAGGCAAACCTGGTCCGGAAAACCCTGGAAAGATCCCGTGGGAAACATAATCGATTATTATTTTATTAGAAATGTCATAAAAGCAAATCCAGCTATGCTGGTTAAATTTGCAAATGTGGCTGAGCGAAATTTGCAGATGTGGCGGCGAGAATTTCAATTGTAAGCTTTCTGTTATATCAGATTGGAAATTCGGATGAATGTGTTTCTCTGCTTAATTATTTCTGTGACACTGATTCGTTTTAGCATTTGTGTCAATAAACCAACTTCGAATCTATCCTTGTTCCATGTTCTGATTACCATATTATTTGAATAAAATAAGTTTCAAATAGAAGGTGGGTACATTAAATATGATACGAAAATGAAGTCACACCAGTTTGGAAACATGGAAAATGAAATCACACCGCTATAAATAAATAAACAATTAAGTTTGACAACTAAGTATCATAAGTAAATATTGAAGTTTGACAATAGTTTCCTTTAACATGGCGAGTAATATGCATTTTCCGAAAAATTTGCTTGCCTCCAGCAGTTTTGGGAGTATAATAAGCAATTATTCAAATTTCACCCTTGTGACTTCGAATAGAGTGAATATTATACACCTCGGCATATTTTGTTAATAATATTGAAATAATATAGTTTTTATTTATTATTTTAAAATTTTAGATGATATAAAGTAATTATGAAAAATTTGAAGTGTTAAATTTTGTTTACAGTAATTTTTTAAATTTCTAATTTTCAATTTTGTCTAAAATGATTTTGTTTAAATTTTATAAAACAAAAAAATTTACATAAAAATGGTTAAATTATTTTAAAAATTATATAAATATATATATATATATATATATATATATATATATATATGCAAAATATTACTTAACAATTTTTACTCATTAAAATAATTGTAAACTTTTAAAATTTTGATAAATAAAATTAGATCTAGTAAATATCCTATATTCATTTAAGGGGAGACACCATTTTTCTTCAACTTACTTATTTTTCATCTATGATGTATTAGTTTTGACCTAAGGTAATAGGGAAATATTTTGTATGGTAGAGCTTCTTTATATCATTTAAGCTTTAACTCTAGAGTCTAATCCTCTGGGTTTTTTTTCTTGAATGAGGGACCACATTATTGTCTGTGCATAGTAATTTTATGATTAAAAAAATTATTCAAAGAGTTTTATGCTTTGAATAGTGTAATGTAGTGTATGTCGGACTAATAGAATTTTGGATGTAAATGTTTTTTTCTTAAAAGTTAAGCTTAGACAATTAATATTGGTTTAAGTAGATATAAGAAGATTGAATACCTTAAAATTCCTATTCCATATTATATTCAATGAAACCAGGGACATTTGGGAAACAACATTAACACAAATGAGCAAATGCTTGATTTCATCAATTAAGAAAAATTTAGCTAACATGGATAACAAACACTTGTCATGTATTACCTAATTCATTAAGGGAATTCTATCCACTTGTAATATTTCAATTAAACAAGAAAGATATTTAGGTATAGTACTTCTAAATCTTAACAAAACTTGTATAATATAAATGTTATACAATTATTATTCAAGATCTTACAAATATTACTCAGTTAGGAAAAAATAGATCTCACATGACACAATGGTGGTTCACTTATATTAATGTCCTTTTAAATGAAGTCTTCCAAATAATTTTTTTGGTTGAATTTTGCAAAAAATTTACATTTAGAAGCTTATGTCAAATGAAAATATCAATGATTATACCTTCATTGATACAATTTCCCATAACCATTAAAAAATGATTTAACTATTCAAAATTCTATTTAGTAAAGAAGTTTTAGTAGTGATCTGGGATCTTTTCATCGTGACTTATAAAGAATTGTATTAAATGAGCATAAATTAAAGAGCACCACTAAAGAAGGGAAAACTCAAAATGAAGAGGCATATGCATCAGATCTAAACACAAAAACTTGATAACGGAGTTCGTCCATCTTGGACTACGTCTCTGGGTCCTAGTCTCAAATGGGTAGGCTCTTTCATTTACTCGGCAAAAGAATTTGGCAAACACATAAATATAACTTATTCTAAACTCAAGCAGAAGAAATAATGCCCATATCAGAAAACATGGAGCACCACTAAATTCGTGGCGTCGAATTACCCAAAAATGACTTTCTCCACACTCTAATCCGACTTTGGCACTCCCAGGCCCAAGAAGAATTTTGTCTCAGTTTTCTTTCCCTCTACAACCTGCAATGATGATTGTACTGTCTCAAAATCCATGCCCGCAAGTCGTACGGTCCATGCCCCTTCCTCCCCAGATCTGAGAGGATTGCACCTTTTAAGTAATAAACATGGGCAGGTGCACCAAGAGGTACCTATGGCACATTAGTTGTGGGAAGATTTGTTAAGGATTGGGCATCGACGGAGGTTTTGGGGTCGAATCCCATGGAATCCATTTTTTTATGCTGGTTTTATATATCCATGTCGACCACAAGACAAATCCTTCCATGTTAGGGACCTTAGACTCCTCATGCTCCCAAGTTTCAACTAAACAGATAATATCAATATATATTTGCAATATATTTGACTCCCGCTAAAATTGGCATGGTCCTCCAGATTTGGTGAACCCAACACTTTTTTTATTTTTCAAAATCCATTCATGGGTTGTTATTGGACATTTTGAGGATGCCACATGTCGCTCGCTAATTGGGCCACATGGCATCCACTGATTAGTCAAGCACCTCGTCAATCCTTACATGACATGTGGCACTTCCTGGGTGGTGCCACATGGCATCGCCTATTGGTGCCATGTGGCATCGCCTAGAGGTGCCACATGGCACTTTTATAGTGGTCCACATGGAACCCTGAAATTCCCATTAGCGGGTGACACGTGATAGCTTTTAGTGATGCCACATGGCATGATGACATCAACAGTTGCCAGGATGATGTCACCCTGCCATGTCAGCTGTTGACATCATGTTGTACAGATGATGATGTGGCCCCTTATTGAATTTCTATGTTTGACCAAAACTTTGACCACAAATATATTTAAAACAATAACTCCATTTGACAAGCCATTTGCATCGTTAGAAGACTTGCGACGTGCTCTTCACGATCATGTCATTTTCACTGAGTTTTGGGAACTTTGAATTTTTTCCCTTTCTGTGTCTACTGGAGCCATTCTGAGCACTCTAAGTTGCCTCTATGAGTTTTGACTTATTATTAATCTTCTATCCAGATCCTTTTTGGATCATGCCTTCCCACTGAGAGCTTTTTGGACCACCAAAATCTTTCATCAATCAACTGGTAAGTGAGGGAAGAGTCCCCTCACTTTGTCCTTCTCGATCCAATTTTCCTTGCTTGGATGTGTGCCTTTTAATCATACTTAAAGATAATCAACATCACCCCTGCGTGAATTCCTCGTTCTCCTGTCCATGATGATATCCTCCTATAGGTGCAAACTCATCAATTGGTGGTATTGAAACTTCCTCATCTTTATCCATGATCATGGGAGGCTCGAAATGTTTCAAGTTCTCAACGTTCACAACTGAGAAAATATGAATATAATGTGGCATATCTAGATGAAAAGCATTGGTACCATTTTTCTCCAAGATAGTGAAGGGTCCATAACGAATGGGATTGAGTTTCTTGCCTTCACCCTTCAATCTATCCTTTCTGATGTGAAGCCATACCCAGTCTCTAACTCAGAACTGATGATGAACCCTCTGCTTGTCATGCTGATCTTTATAACGTGATTTACTTTTCTCTAACTATTCCCTGACTTCCTGGTGTATCTGTGGATTCCTCTGGATGAACTTGTGGGATATATCCTCTGTTCATTCTTCATTTACATCAGCATCTCTCCCATACATCAAGTCCAAAGGAACCTTTGGTAGGTACCCAAAACATGTCTCAATACGTGAACTCTGAGTGGATGAATGTAAATCTCGGTTTTATGCATGTTTTACATAGGGTATATGTACATCTCATACCTTGGGAAACTTGTTGCAGTAGCCTCGAAGAAAATGTACTGTTGTTTGGTTTACCACCTCTATCTGTCAATTGGGCTCTGGATGGAAAGTAGTGCTCCTCTTCAATTTGTTGTCCACCATTCTCCACAAGCTATCCCAAAATTCCCCAAGGAATCAAGTATCTTAGTCCAAGATGATAGATGTGAGAAATTCAAAGTGAACCCAAACATGCTGAAAGAAGAGATTAGCAGTCTGCTCAGCAGTGATTTTGTTTTTACATGGCATCAATATAGATATATTGTTGAACCTATCCACTACAACATACAAATAATCATGACCCCCTTTGGTCATTGGTAAACCCCCTACAAAATCCATGGATACACTTTCCCATGTATGGGATGGAAAAGGAAGTGGTGAGTATAGCCCTAGTTTTCTATTAGTGGGATTACAAGTAGAACACATCACACACCCCTTTACATATTTAGTTACAATTTATTTCATTCGAGGATAGTAACAAAACCTCTCCAAATGAGCCATAGTTTTTCCTACCCCAAAATGCCCAAACACAAGAAAAGTGTGATCTTCTCTTATTACATGGACTTGTTCACTTGTAGGAATACATAGCTTCTGTAATATCCCCAAAAATATCAGAATATTAAAGTCTAAGTGTACTTGGGAATAAATTTATATTTTTTGAAAATTCGGATTTGGAAATTATTTATCATTTATGGAAAATCCGAATTTGAAATTTTATTATTGTAATTAATTATTTATGATTGTTGGGCAAAGATTTGGCTTGCCCTACTAACTTATTTTATTTTGACATGTGTGAAAGACAAACATTTTATAAATTAAATGCTGGAAGAAAAATGGAACAACCAGGTTAAAAATAGCTGACTATGACTCCATAAGTGGGGAACATATTTGAGTTATCTCAAGGATGATTTTTACAAATGGAAAACGTGGAGTTTGACCACTTGAAGCCACTAAAAATCAAGAATTTGTAAAGATGTGAATTTCCAAAGGAGGGAAGGTAAGACCTAGGCACAAGGATGCATATAAAAACAACATATGGGAGGATCCAGGACACTATTGAATATGTCGAGGAAAGGAAACTATTTTTTTCTCCGAGGATTGTTAGTGTGAGGGAAAGTTTTTTTCTGATAAAATACTTGTTGTTATGAGCATTGTTGTGTGAGGAAAATGATTTGCTGGTCTGTGGATGGTGACTATAGATAAGGAGGATCATTCACTTGTCCCTTATGGAATCATGTTCAAGCTAGGGGGTGAACATGGTAAGTAAACTTGGTTGTTTTGTTCTATGGTTGGGTGGAACGTGGATGTTCCATTTGTATTCCAGCATCAGGTTTCAGATATGTATCTCAACTTGTATTCTTTCTCAATATTATATTTATGATAATCTGTTATTATGAGTATGATTGTTTGTGCTTACAAAAAAAAAACAATTCTTAAAGGGACTGTATGATCATGTTTTCATGTGGCTTCTCATAGTTAAATAGTCTTGAAAATATTAGTTGTTTGAGATAGGATGGTGATATATATATGCTCATACATGAGGAAATGGTAGAACTAGTGTCATGTTCCTATTGACCATTGCATTATATATATATATATATAGAAAGAATTATGATTCAAATATGTACATAACAATCGTTGTAGAGAAATGGCGCAATAAGGAATAAACTTAAATGAGTGCTTATCAATTTGACAGTTCATGTAAAATAGATAGAAGAATGACAGTTTGAATATATTTTCCTTGTATTATCTATTATCACAGACATATAGTGATTATGTAGACTACAAGTGTATTATGAAGGTAGTTGTCACATTCAATTGAATATTGTTCAAGTATTACAGTTGAAGTACCATAGATCAAAGACTCCTCAAAATCATGTGTTGTAATAAGAATGCTAAAAAGTATACACATAATATGGATGTAACTGAGGTAATGCGTGTATAGATCAGAACTCGATTACCCTTTGAGCAAAGATGTTTCCATCATCCAATTATCTCGATTTTCACAAACTGCAAATTAAGAAAATGATGGTTTAGTAAACCATGCAAGATTTTTGATGGAAATCAAGCAGTAGATTAATCCAAAGATAAAACTTAGATTGAGATTCCCTTTTAGATAATTGGTTAGCATTACTTAGGCCTTCAATGTTTCAGGTATTTTTTTCTGATGTTAGAAAAATGATTTTTCCCGAATTACATACTCCCTAAGTGACGTACTTGCTGACATCACTTTTGATCTAGCATTGGCTGAGTGGCTGCCACGTGTCACTTATATTTGTGACTTACACGTCCCCAAAATTCCTTTTTTTATTAACACTTGTTGTCATCTGTTTTGTGCCACCTATCCTCACTGATGTGGTCTGCTGACATAAATCTATTGTTGTGGCTTAACGCCTAAGGGGAAACCACTTATTGTTATCAAATGAACCATTTTTAAACACATGATTGTACGACCGTCAAAGGAGGTTTGGATCCACACCACTTTTGAGCCCGCAATTCACCACCCTCCACCACCTAACTCTTCTGCTTTACCATGGTTTTAATTGCGGGATTGCTCAAGAAAATTAACGTTCGAGCAATTTACATCCCTGGAATGAAGTATGGTTTTCGATCGTGTCACAATATTTGATCCAAGAGATTTTCCATTTCACCTACCACAAGGATCAACGATTCTTGTTGATTTGAGATCAACGGTCGAGATTTGACTTTGAAACTTCGGGTGTTTGGGCTTCAGGAATTTTTAAGTGATGTGCTCGGAAATATCTCAAAGTGTTAAGTCTCCGAAGTGAAGGATCTACCTCCACATGTCCTCACTAATGGACGATCCATATTTCACTTCCGAACTTTGGGTGTTCGGGCTTTGGGAATTTTTAAGTGACCTGCTTGGAAATATCCAGAATTGTTAAGTCTTTGAAGTGAAGGATCTGCCTCCATGTGTCCTCGCTGATGGATGATCCAGATTTCACTTTGGAACATCGAGTGTTTGGCCTTTGGTAATTTTTAAGTGATGTGCTTGGCAATCTCCTGAAGTTTTAAGTCTTCGAAGTGAAGGATATGCCTCCGCATGTGCTAGCTGATGGACAGTCTAGATTTCACTTCGGAATTTTGGGTGTTCGAGCTTCGAGAATTTATAAGTGTTGTGCTTGGAAATATCCCGAAGTGTTAAGTCCCAAAGTGAAGGATATGCCTCCACATGTCCTCGCTGATGAACGGTCCATATTTCACTTTGTAACTTCAGGTGTTCAAATTTTGGGAGTTTATGGATGTTGTATTTGGAAATCTCTAGGGGTAGTACGAACCCGGTTGATGTGGAAGGTGTTAGGACCACACAATGTACCTTTTTGCCTATACTTTTTTCCACGATTATACTCTTGATCACCCATATTTAAACTCATACTATCACTTTATCTGATCATTCCAAAGGTATACAACGTCCCTTCTCATTACTATACGTTTAATCTGTTTTGCATAATATTTTACATCACTCTCGTACTTAACCATTGATTAGAAATGTATAAGTGTTCAAACTGCAGATTAGCATTTGAAGCATGTTGCTGAAACACAGAGTTGTTACACAGTCCAAGGTCGCAGATGCTGAAACACAGAGCTGTTACATAGTCCAAGATCGCAGATGCTGAAACACAGAGTTGTTACACAACAAGAGTCGCAGATGCTGAAACACAGAGCTGTTACACAGTCCAAGATCGCAGATGCTGAAACACAGAGTTGTTACACACTCCAGAGTCGCAGATGCTGAAACACAGAGTTGTTACACAGTCCGGAGTTGCAGATGCTGAAACACAGAGGAAACCACCGGAACCGACGATGCTGAAACATAGAAACCGCCAGGATCGACAATGCTGAAACACAAAGCCGTTACAGTCAGCGGTCAAGCACCAATCGTCGTTCCTACATATGAATGTTGACACATCAAGAGCATAATTAATGTGGCTGAAACAACAAACGAATTGCGATGTTGAAACAACAATCAACAGCAACGAGAAGAAGCTGTTAATCCAGTTGTAACAACAATACCTCATTCAACACCTGTAATAGTATTCTGTTGCGCGGGACTAGGACATCCTATTCTGGTTTAGAAAGTAGATCTAACTAAAGATAGGACTCAGATACACATTGTAATTTTTGATCAATTGTATCGAAGGGGTTCCCTCTTTAACTAAGAGGAAATCATCATTTGAGGGATCCAAGTTTTATGTATTAAGAAAGCTTCAGAGAGAGGGACGTATTTCATTTTCCAGATTGTAACATGACATTTTGATAGATGAATAAAAGACTTCTTTGAGTATCCTTCTCTAGATTTCTCGTTTCAGGGGAGTCTTGTGAGAAGGGAGGGCCCACCTTCTTCACAAGATTCACCTGTTAGTTTTAGAAGTGTGTTAGTACAATCTCTGTTTATGATTTGATTAACTTTTGTTTGCTGAAACACTACTTTTAATGAATTCCTCTTTGCTGAAACACTACTGAACTTTGTCTTAGTTTATTTGAATGGAATTCATAATTATTTTTATTAGCAATCTTGTGTGATGATTTTATAAGGCTAGTCATAGATTGGGTTAAGGGTTCCTGCTCAGAAAGGAAGGGATCAGAACGTCCAGTCCTCTGTAGATTTCAATTACTTTTGCAACTGTGCTAGCCAGAGATTGGGTTAAGCGTTCCTGCTCAGAAAGGAAGGGATCAGAACGTCCATTTCTCTGTAGATTTCAATTACTTCTGCAAGTGTGCTAGCCAGATATTGGTTTAAGGGTTCCTGCTCAGAAAGGAAGGGATCAGAATATCCTGTTCTCTGTAGATTCTGATTACTTCTGCAAGTGTGCTATCCAGAAACCGGGTTAAGGGTTCCTGCTCAGAAAGGAAGGAATCAGAAGGTCCTGTTCTCTGTAGATTTCAATTACTTCTGCAAGTGTGCTAGCCAGAAACTGGGTTAAGGGTTCCTTCTCAGAAAGGAAGGAATTAGAAGGTCATGTTCTCTGTAGATTTTAATTACTTCTGCAAGTGTTCTAGTCAGGAACTGGGTTAAGGGTTCCTGCTCAGAAAGGAAGGAATCATGAGATCCTGTTCTCTGTAGATGTCAGTTATTTTCACAAGTGTACTAATCAGGGATAGGGATTAAGGTTCCTTCTTAGAAAGGAAGGAATTAGGTGGCCTTGTTCTCTGCTAGATAGAGTTAGCTTTCTCTGCATTGTTGTTTTCATGAAAGAGTGTTAATCAGAAATAAAGTACTGAAGTCTCTATTGAGAGTAAGGGTCCTGTTCTCTGGTTGCAGAATAGTTGTTCTTTCCTGTTTCAAGTATTATTTTAATGTAATCCAGGATTCTTTAGATTAATCTTCAAGATATGCAATAGGTAGGTTTCTCTCCTGTGATTCAAATCAGAACTTTAGTTCATTCAAGGCAAGTGTGATTAGTATAGTTTCTTTTACTAAAACTCTAAGTTGCTTTTGGAATTGAGCATATATAGTGTGTGGTTATCTTTGAAATAACAGACTTCCCTGGGTTGATAATTTATGTATCACTTGGTTGTTTGAGTCAATTAAGCAATTATAGTGACCAACAACAGGCTCTCAGGGGTTCTATTTGGTCTTTAATCCTTGCACAACTTCAACCCTACAAATGCATGAAAACCATCGATCTGGGTGATGTGTCAGATCTTCAACGTTGGAGTTTAGTTAATCTGTCTAATCCTACCACCCGAGACTGAAATTGATTGTTTTGAATGTTAGATTTTTTCTCCTGGTTTTCCATGTGCATACATCATACTCAACTAACATGTTGTAATCTCAGTTAAAGGCAAACAAGATGATAGGTAATTCGAACCATTTTCTTCAACACATTTAAGTGTGTGATTTATAATCCAATAATGACGTTGTAATGAATTTTAACAGTAACAGATAAGTGGAATGTAAATATCTATTGGCCTTTAAGAGGGATAATGCCAAAGAAGTAAACTTCTATGAAAACATTAAAGGAATGAGATATATATAATGGATTATCTCTATGTCACACACCATGTTGGAGATTCAAGGAACTTTAATGCCCTCTAACAAAATGTTTTTCTTTTTTTTAATTTCGGAAATTTGGGGTACATTACATATGGTATTAGAGGTGAAGGTTACAACACTTGGACCTCAGGGAAAGGCCAAATTAATTTTATTCTTTTTATTTATGTTCAATAAGAAAAACTAACAAATATGTTTATTGTTACAAACAAAAAAATAGCTGGTTTGTTGTGATAATGTTAGAAAAAAATGAAGAAGAAATCAAACCTAAAGAGAATCCTAATCAAGGACTTCCTAAAGAACCAGGGCATAACAATGAAGGAATTTCAGCCACCCGGGTTTTGGAAATAATGAAGAACCTCATCGTGGAATTACAAGAGTTTAAAGCAAATAGCGAAAAGATGAAAAAGGCATAGGAATACCAATTAGAAATAAATGAAATGATGCTACGCATTATAGTATCTAAGAAGAGACAAAAGGAAAATTAGAAGGAGGAAGAATTCAACAAAAGGTCCTCTAAAAAATCTGGTCATGAAACAGGAAATGAGAATAGTTCTTTCGAACACGCACACATGACAGGAAATAAAACAACTACAAGAGGAAAAAGAAAACAAGTAGATCACTTGGAAGGTGAATTTAAGAAAATAAAACCGTCCACCTTTGATTGAGAATCAAGGACGGGTGAAGAGGTTGAAGCATGACTACTAGATATAAATAAATAATTCTAGATTTATAATTACTCTAGTAATATGAAAGTCAAAATGGCCATTTATAACTTGAAGGAAAAAGAAAGTATCTGGTGGCAAGACCTCAAATTAGCTAAGGGATTGAAAGAGAAACAAATGGAATGGTCAGATTTTAAGAAATATTTCAAGAAGCAATATTTGTCAGAAAGTTATTATGAAAGAAATACTAAGGAATTCTACGAGCTAAGACTCGGAAAAATGACCATGGACGATCTGATAAATAAATTTCTAGGACTATTGAGATTTGTACCATACATCAAGGAAGACAAAGTAAAGATACAATGATTCTTAAGTTGTCTACCACAATCGTACAAAGACAGAATTGAATTTAACAATCCCAAGTCTTTAAATGAAGTGTTTAGAAAGGCTTGGATGTGCTATGATCAGTACAAACAGAGGTATGAAATTACCAAGGCATGGAAGGACAAGAAACAAGACATAATAAATCAACTAAAGAAAAGGTTCCAACCATCCTCTTTACATAATATGGAAAAAAGTTTCCAAAAGAAGGACTATCATTCAAATACCGAGAGCGCTCAAGGGGAAGGTAGGAAAGTTAACCTGGGAGTCAATAAAGTTGGGGACAACCCCAGAGAACCATTGAAGTGTTGGGAGTGTGAAGAACCTCACCTGAGGCGAAATTGTCCACGCTTAATTTCCATGGCAAGAACTTTAGTCCATAACCTACAAGAAGATTCAACATTAGGAGATATGGGCAAAATCATGTACATAATTAATGTAGTGGCAGACGGTAGGAAGGATGATCATCAATCCACTATCCTGGAGGTTGAAGGTAAAATTCATGATAATCGCATTTCCATATTAATTGACCTAGGATATATTCTGAGTTATGTCACTCCTTGTTTAGTTTAATTAAACAGGCTCAAGAAAGTAAAGAATGATAAGTCTTGGTTAGTATAGTTAGCAATAGAGACCAAGAGAAAGGTAAAAAAAAAGATTCTTGAATGTGAACTTAGCATAGACGGTCAAAGTACAAAGTTAGATCTTAACATTTCACCTTTGGGATATTATGATATAATCATTGGAATGAACTGGTTAGAGAATCATAAAGTAATGTTAAACTGTTACAAAAAGTCACTTATTTATAGAGATGAAAACAACACAGTTAGGACGATACAAGGGATCCGAAAACCAGTTTTGGTTAGGTAGATATCATCCATGCAATTTAAGAAATGTATGAATAAGGGTTTCCAAGTGTATGTTGTTCAAGTAACTAATCTGTTAGAGAAAGAAAACAAACCCAGTCTAGAAGACTTTGCAGTCCTACATGAGTTTCGAGATGTATTTGTGGATGAAATACCAGAAATGCCTACAAGAAGAGATGTAGATTTCTCTATCGATCTACTACCTATATCTTCCCCGATATCTAAGGCACCCTATAGAATGAGTTTACCTAAATTAATAGAGCTGAAAATTCAGCTGCAAGAAATGTTAGATAAAGAATATATCAGAGCAAGTGTCTCGCCTTGGGGAGCACTGATTCTTTTCGTTAAAAATAAAGATGGGACTTTGAGGCTATGCATTGATTATCGACAACTAAACAATATGACGATTAAAAATAAGTATCCTTTACCCATAACTAATGACCTGTTTGACCAAGTGGGATGAGAAAAAATCTTCTCTAAGTTATATTTAAGGTCTGGTTATCACCAATTCAGAATAAAGGATGAAGATATAAATAAAAAAATATTTAGAACACGATACAGACACTATGACTTTGTTGTAATTCTGTTTGGTCTTACTAATGCACCAACAACCTTTATGTGTTTGATGAATAGTATATTCAATCAATATTTGGATAAATTTGCATTGGTGTTTATTGATGATATTTTAGTTTACTTGAAACATGAAGAACATATGAAAATAGTATTGCAGACCCTAAGGAAACACAAATTGTATGCAAAGTTTGATAAATGCGACTTCTACCAAAGAAGGATACAATACCTAGGACACACGATATCTAAAGAAGGTATTGTAGTTGATCAAGAGAAGATAAAATCCATTATGGAATGGCCTATCCCTAAGGATGTAGCAGACATCATATGATTTATGGGAATTACCAGTCATTACCTTAGATTTATCGAAGGATTTAGTAATACCAGGTATCCAATTACATCTCTATAGAAAAAGGGAATAAGGTTTACTTGGTCACAAAAGTGTCAGGAAAAAATTAATAAGCTAAAGGGACTATTAAATACAGTACCTATTATAAGGGTAGAGGATCTTGATAAAGACTTTATAGTTTGCATGGATGCAAGTAAAGAATTCTTGGGAGGTGTCCTAACAAAATATGGACACGTCATCTATTACGAATCACGTAAACTGAAAGAACATGAATGGAACTATGTTACACATGATTTGTAGTTAGCAACCATAATTCATGCACTGAAAATGTGGCGACATTATTTAATGGGGAGAAAGTTTCTACTACTAATCGACAACAGTGGTGTGAAGTTTTTCTTCACTCAACCAGATCTCAACGCAAGGCAAGTGAGGTGGATAGGCTTTTTAAGTAAATTTTATTTCGAGGTAAGACACATCAAAGCAAAAGAAAAAAAAGTTATATATTCCCTAAGTCGAAGGACTAACGAACTTTTTGAGATAAATTTTAGCAAATAAGAAAACTTCATCGAACAAAGAATAAAATCTCCAAGTTGTAATGACGAAAAGTACATCGAAACAACAACAAAATTACAAGAAAATGTAGAAAAAATGAACAAGACAGATATGATTTTAGACAAAAATGGATTGCTAAGATTCCAAAATAGGTTTTATGTACCTAATTATACTAATTTAATGTCAACAATTCTTGACGAATTGCAAAAAAGGTCGTATTCTGGTCATCCAAGATACCATAAAATGATAAAAACCTTAAGAAAATTGTTTCATTGCCTAACATGAAGAGTGAAACAACTGAATATTTATCTAAATGCTTAGATTGCCAATAGGAAAAGGATGAACAATAGTATCCATTCGGTCTGCTACAACCTTTAACTATACCGGAATGGAAATGAAAGATTATCTCGTTGGACTTCATCACAAGTTTTCCTAAGACTCAAAAGAAAAATCATTTGATTATGGTAGTGATTGATAAACTTAGCAAATCTGCACATTTTATAACTCTAAATTCTAATTAATTAATATTGTTGAAATGTTTATGAAAGAAATATTCAGATTTCATGGAATTCCTAAGATGGTGATGTCTGATAGGGATGTCAAATTTATGTCAAAATTTGGAATGAATTGTTTACAGGATTGAATACTAACTTGAATTTCATGACAAGCTATCATTCACAAACGGATGGTAAAACTGAACGAATGAATCAGATTGTGGAAGACATGTTACGAATGTACATGAGAATGAAACCAACTAAGTGGGAGGAGTACCTACACCTACTTGAAATTGCTTACAATAATGGATATTAGACATCAGCCAAGATGAATCTCTTCAAAGAATTATACAAAAGGAAATGCACAAATGCGATTAGCTGGGATAATCTAGTCGAGAGACTTATGATGGGACCAGAAGTGCTCCAGGAAATGGAGAAAATGGAAAAAGGGTACAAAAAAATTTAAAAGAGGCCCAAGACTGATAGAAAAGCTATGCAAATTTAAAAAGGAGACACCCGAAATTTCAAATTGGGGACCATGTATATATGAAATTCAAAGAAAGGGAAAGCTCTCTAAATCTAGGAAATTGTTCAAAGTTGGCACCGAGGTTTTGTGGCCCCTTCGATATTTTATCTTGAATTGTACCTGTGGCATATCAACTTGCACTTCCGACAAACTTAAAAGTTCATAATTTTTTCCATGTTTCCTTATTAGAAAAGTATATTCATGATCCTACTCACATAATTGATTGGAACATGGTGCAGGTGGAACCAGAAGATGAGTTCCAAGGGGAACCTCTACGCATTCTGGATAAGAAAGAAGAAGTACTACGAAATAGAGCCATCGCCCAGGTAAAAGTGAAATGGAAGCACTTTAGCCTTGAGGAGGCCACTTGGGAATTGAAGGAACATTTGCAGAAATCTTATCCAACCCTATTCCAAGAGAGGAATGAACACCGAGGAAAGTGTTATAGTTAATGGGGAGAGGATGTAATATCCCCAAAAATATTAGAATATTAAATTCTAAGTGTACTTGGGAATAAATTTTCATTTTTGGAAAATTCGGATTTGGAAATTATTTGTTATTTATGGCAAATCCGAATTTGGAATTTTATTATTGCAATTAATTATTTATGACTGTTGGGCAAAGATTTGACTTTCCCAACTAACTTGTTTTATTTTGACACATGTGAAAGTCAAACTTTTTATAAATTAAATGATGGAAGACAAATGGAACAGGCAGGTTGAAAATATATAACCATGACTCCATGAGTGGGGAACAAGTTTGAGTTACCTCAAGGTTGATTTTTACAAGTGGAAAATGTGGAGTTTGACAACTAGCAGCCCCTAAAAATTAGGGATTTGTAAAGGTGCGAATTTCCCAAGGAGGGAAGGTAAGACCTAGGCACAAGGATGCATATAAAAACAATATATGGGAGGAGGTAGGATGATGCTGAGTATGTTGAGGAAAGGAAACTATGGTCTGTTATGATCATTGCCAATGCGAGGGAAAGGATTTTTGTGATAAACTATTTGTTATTATGAGCATTGTTAGTGTGAGGCAAAGGATTTTTTTGATGACCTGTTTGTTGTTATGAGCATTGTTTTATGAGGAAAACGATTTCTTGATCTATGGATAGTGACTATATATAAGGAGGATCATTTAGTTTTCCCTTATGGACTCATGGTCAGGCTAGGGGGTGAACATGGCAAGTGAACTTGGTTGTTCTATCCTATGGTTGGGTGGAATGTGGTTGTTCCATTTGTATTCTAACATCAGGTTTCATATATGTATCTCAACTTGTTTCTTTGTCAATATTATATTTATGATTATTTTTTATTAGGAGTATGATTTCCTACATTTGTATAAATACAATCAATTCTTAAAGGGATTGTATGATCATGTTTTCCTATGGCTTATCATAGTTAAATAATCCTGAAAATATTGGTTGTTTGAGATAGGATGGTGATATATATATTTTTTCATACATGAAGAAATGGTAGAAGTAGTGTCATGTTCCTATTGATGACTAGATTATGCATACATACATACATATGTATATATATATATATATATATATTGAATTACGAATGAAATCTGTACATAACAATCACTGTAGAGAAATGGTGTAATAAGAGACAAAATTAAATGGGTTCTTATCAATTTGACAACCTGTAAAATATATAGAAGAATGACAATCCGAATATATATTCTTTGTATCTATTATCACAAACATATAGTGATTATGTAGACTACAAGTGTATTGTGAAAGTAGTTGTCACATTCAATTGAATCTTGTTCAAGTATTACAGTTGAAGTACCATAGATCAAAGACTCCTCAAGATCCTAAGTTGTAATCAGAATGATAAAAAGTATACATAGAATCTGGAAGTAACTGAGGTAATGTGCCTATAGATTAGAACTCGATTACCCTTTGAGAAAAGATGTTTCCATCATTGAATTATCTTGATTTGCACAAACTGCAAAAGAAGAACATGAGGGTTTAGTAAACCATGCTATATTTTTGATGGAAATCAAGCAGTAGATTAAGACAAGGATAAAACTTAGATTGAGATTCCATTTTAGATCATTGATTAGCATTACTTCGGCCCTCGACACTTTGAGTATTTTTTTTTTATGTTAGAAAACTATTTTTTCCCGAAGTACATACTCCCGAAGTGGCGTACTTGTTGACGTCACTTTTGATATATAATTGGTCGAGTGGATACCACGTGTCACTTAGATTTGTGACTTACACGTCCCAGAAATTCATTTTTTTCCTAACACATTTTGTCATATGTTCTATGCCACCTATCCTCACTGACGTGGTATGTTGACATAGATCTCTTGTCATGCTAACATAGATCTCCTATCGCGACTTAACACCTAAGGGGCGACCACGTGTTGTTGTCGGATTAACCGTATTTAAACATGTGATTGTGGGGCCGTCAAAGGATTTTTGGATACACACCTCTTTTGAGGCCACAATTCACCACTCTCTGCCACATAACTCTTTCGCTTTACCATCGTTTTAATTGCGGGACCACTCAAGAAAATTAGCATTCGAGCAGTTTACATCCCCACAATGAAGCATGGGCATCAATTTTGTTGCAATTTGTGATTTGATATTTTCCCTTTAACCTGCTGCGAGGATCAATGTTTCTTATTCATTTAAGATCAATGGTCTAGATTTGACTTCGGAACTTCAACTGTTTGGGCTTCAGAAATTTTTAAGAGATGTTCCTGGAAATATCCCAAAGTGTTAAGTCTCTGAAGTGAAGGATATGCCTCTATGTGTCCTCGTGGATGGACGGTCCATATTTCACTTCAGAACTTCGGGTGTCCAAGCTTCGAGAAATTTTAACTGATGTGATTGGAAATATCCCGAAGTGTTAAGTCTCTGAAGTGAAGGATATGCCTCCACGTGTCCTCCTTAATGGA
>JZKD02S2206496.1:47541-62385 GCA_000966675.3 Picea glauca | reverse complement strand
GACTAAATAGAAAGCTAATTATAAACTATCTAAGGGACATGCTCATTAATTTTCTCATGATGTGGCAGTTCCCTTACTACCTCGATCTTATATTTGATTTAAGAATTCTTTATTGTCCACTAACAAGGATAAACATGATAAAGTGGAAGCTCATATGGCCCATCACATCACTCTCACTTCCCCATACACAATTTAATTATAAAACAATGCATGCACACATCATAGTAGAACATAGGTGAAATTAAAATAGTAAAATATATATACCGATCAAAATTAACATAAAAGAACATCAAATGCACTAATTGTATTTTGATGCATTTCAATCATACAACACATTTAAGTCTACTACACCATTTCCTTCTAGTTAGTTTTCGTTTCATCATGTCCATAATTATAATTGTTTCACCTTCTTCTTGATACTCTTCCTCTATCAATGAACATTATTGTTTATAAAACAAAATATTCCTATGTACATGTGTCTGAATAGGACTCACATATAGAATATATTAAAAAAAATTACATTTATAAGTCACCTTGTTCATATTATATGAACATAAAAAGTAGAATTACATATAATATAGTTCATTACCATGATTAACACTTGGTGTAGTAGACACAATGGTACAATCAATCTCTGGATAATCATCACCAACAACCTCAATCAACTTCTAGGAACAATTCTTGGTGTCTTACACCACTCTAGATAATATTTTATATACATCATTTTTATTATAACCTTAAGTAATTTTACACAAATACTACATGGAGATCTTCTTATCTTTTGTAAAGAACAAAGGTTTTGAAAAAAAATTTTGATAACTATAATAGTTGTATGTAAGGTCTTTGCAGAAGAAAATACTATATTCATGTCACATTGCATGCTCTATATTATCAAATTGTTATCTTCCCATGTTGTCAATTTCATTTGGCCCAAATTCTCAAAAACCATGTATGCCATTAGTCCTAAAAAAATACCCCAACTTATCTCATTTCATATAGTTTCATATGTTTCTTATGTCTTATTCTATAAGGATATTCTAGGAATGCGAGTAAAATGAATGGGGGATAAGCGTCATGTGCTAGTGATATAATGGTATCCAAATGCCTAGAAACATAATTATGCCAATGATTTATATGTGTTGAATAATTTTTTTTTTTCAATGTCCTAAAGTTCTTTGGAAATATCCAAAAATATTAAAAAATGAGGTTAAGTAGGCTATCAAATATAACCACTACTAGCTTGATGGTGTACCTTATGGGTATGATCACATGTCTTATTACTTGTCTAAAGTCTACGCATATAAGGTAGGCTCAAAGTAGCACCAAATGAAAAATAAAAACAAAATGATCAGGGAGAAAGGCATAATGGAAACACTTTCTTACACCAATGAACTCAAATAAGACAAAACAAAGTGCATATAAACTTGTATTAGGTGCTATGGGCCACATTATAAAGTAAAATTTGATATCATGTTAGGAGAATACACATAGATCTTGATTCCAGGCCCTTAGTTTCTATACATTCATAAGTGAGGGTCATCCAAGGGAATTAATCAACTCCAAAAAATATTAGGGATAATAAAGCATTGAATCCATGCCCAAACAAGCTTGTAACTTGAAAAGTTAACTAGACTAAAGAATCAACAACAAATAGGGTATGTTAAGAAAACAATTGAATAACAAAAATCACATGAAGAATACAAGGAGGAGAAGTGGTTTCGAATTTGATGGAAATCATAATAAAAATGATGCAAGACAATAATGGCCAAGGAATATAAGGAGTTTTGGATGAGACATGGAGAGATCCAAGTGACTAAGTGTTAAATGAGATATTTACTAGCAACAACCACTTTATAAAAGTGGTTGATATACGTCGATTGACGCCATTAATTTTAAAAGGGGAAAAATGGCGTCAATCGGCATATATCAACCACTTTTATAAAGTGGTTGTTTCTAGTTGATGACCATCATGCCTTGTGAACGACCATTAATATATTAATACATTTAATTAATATAATAATTTAATATTACATTAATTTAATATATAAATATTAATTTAATGTATAAATTAAAGTATTAATTGATCGATGAATGTATTAAAGTATTAATGTATAAGTGTAACATATTAATTGATTGGTACATTGATAATGTAATGTATTAATGTATTTAGTAATAAAAAAATATATACCACCTCTTCTCTTTCCATATTCATATCAAAATCAACATCAAGAAATGATGGTGGACTCACCGATTTAAGTGGAACTTGTGTCCCCTACTATGTTGATATTATGGAATTTTGTGGTCCCCTGTGGTCAAGGAATGTTTCTTCTTGCATCTTATATAGGTTCTTTTATCTTATGTCTAGGTCTAGTGTTGCCATGAAAATGTGTGGGTTGCTCACTACTAGATTGTGTCTTCTCTAGGAAACAAGTGTACATTCACATGGGCTATGTGAATGAGTAGTGCAAGAATTTTGGCAATTGTAGTAGGAATGTCAATGTGTGTGCATGAGTGTGCGCACACATGTGTGTGTGTGTTATTTTCTATGTCTATGTATTATTTGACATGTTTACTCATTAATTAAATGTGTTTGCTTTATTTTATTTTTTTATCATTTTTTTAATTTTTTAATGAATATAGAGAAAGACATATTTGAGTATTGTTAATAAATTCATATATATTTTGTATTCAAATTGCATTAAAGTCACATATAATTAGTAGTAGATCCATAATAAATATAACCTAAGATTTTTAAAATTCTCATGTAGCAATATGTCATCCCTAAATCGATGTTGATTGCATGCCCCTCACAATACCCATCCATATTCTCAATCAAATAGGAAGACATACACAATTGCTAGAAAATCAAGATGAGACCAAAAAAAAAAATCGCAAACCATGTTTAACATCCAAATAGTTGATTGGATTCTTACATTATTTAAATATTTGCAAAAAATGAAAATTAATTCTTACATGCTTTAAAATATCCAAGAAACAAAATGTATAAATGAATATTTTTTATGGGGCTTATTTAGGGAGAATTTAGGACAAAGTACAATGATATGATAGCTGACACAATCATTTATTTGGAGGCATTAATTATTGGGAAAAGCAAAAGAACTAGTTGGATTTGAACTTGGGTGTCACTTGGGTAATTAATCCAATCTAGTTATTGGTTCCCCTTGAGCTTATTATGTGTTTGTAGTTTATTATTACAACTTTTCACATTTCTTATCATAGTAGTATAAACATTACGGGTTGAAGGGGATATATTATATTGAGGAGTTGAGGCCAAGTTCATTGGAGTTTTCTTGACCATTTATAGAAAATACTTAATCCAATGCTCAAAGGATTTTAACAATGAAGGAACATATTCGACGATATTAATTTAACTAACCCATTTTTATTGATTTTAAATCCCACTTGAATACCAATGGATTCCTTTAGATCACCTTGAAGGCTAACCTAATGAGAATGAAATATCTATAATGATTCATATATGTTAAAGGTTTAGGTTTTAACAATTATATGGATTAGGTATTATTGTTTTTACAAGGGATGGAGGGGTTAGGGTTTAAATCTATAAGGGTTAGAGGTTACAACTTATAAAGGTTGGGTGTTAGAATAATTAGATGTATTATAGAATTAGAGTTTATAAATGTTAGTGTTATCACCTGGAAAGCGCTCATAGAGTTATTAAGGTGATTAACGAAAATATCATCAATACAACATAATGGAGTGTTATTCGATGGAAATTATACATCACCTTTATAAGAGCAACAAAAAATATATAAATTTGTTTTTAATGCATTTGTATGACTTTACAATTTGGGTTTTTCATAATCTATGTGGGCCTACATGACTGATCTATAAATAGCGATCTGTAAATGTACTTGACGTGAAATCCCAACCATATATGGTGCAATAAATTTTGAAAATCCCATCAAGGGTATTCTAAGGCAGGTGTACCAAGAATCCTCAAGCACCATACAAATTGAAGGTTTGTATTTTGGCTCTTACGTGTATCTTCAAGGCATGGGGAACCACAATAGAAAGTGCACCATTCACACTTGGAACTACCCTTAAGGGAAATTGGATTTTTGATATAAATAAGAGCCATGGGGAATCATTTAAAAAGAACGAAAAAGAAGAAAGGGTATGATTTCTCGATCATTCTTGAGATCCATATTCTTAAGATATCATCTTGAGAGTAAACATAGTCCCTAGCTACTATTTTTCCTCTTCCCAGGAAGTGTTCATGCACACTTCTTTGTTAGAGAGAGAGAGGTGAATTCGAAAGGAGCATAAAAGAACACTCCCAAAGAGGAGAGGAGAGTCTATATACTCTGTCCAATATTTCAAGGTGTATCTACAATGCCACATCGTTGTTCATTGGAAATATAAATTATATTTGATTCCCTATGTTTTTTTATATTTTTCTTATTCCTGTATCTACTTTTTCACATGCTTCTCTCTTTACTTTATTATTTTAAATTTATCTATTAATAGACTTGTTGGAACCTTAGGTTTTTATGGTTCGTCACACATCTCCCAAATTTAGTCGGTTGGGCGATCCATCAGATATCAACATTAGTCGGTTGATTAGTCGACACATTTTTCGACTGAACAATCAACCAACAGTTTAATATAGTTGGTTGGTGGATCATCCAGCTGAGAAATAAACTACAAGATGGACGCATGGATTGTCGGGTCGAGTAAATTTGATGAGTCTACTAGATAGCATGGATTTGATGGAGTCAACTTTAATCACCGATGGTTGTATTTGGACAAGATATTTCCAATTTCTAGGAAGTTGGTTAGATCTTGAGACTATAAATAGAGGACCCAGTGGCTAATTATCATACGGTTGAAACGAAAGATATGATTTCGAATATTCATTGTGACATTCTAATTACAATGAATTTTTCTTAAGTGTTCTAACAATTTCTTTAGATACCATTGATTTTTTCTAAAGTTATTTATTTTTTATTATCTATATTTCTATTTATTTATTACATATTAGGTTACACCCAATCCCAAAAATGGTATCAAAGATATTGGTTTATACCTTTCCAAGATTTGTTTGTGATTGAATCCAGACCTGTGATTTGTTGATTGTAGCTTGACGAAAAAAATCATATTTGTTTAGGTATAAAAGATGGATTTGAAAATAAATATTATTGTTTAGAATGAATAAAATTATGTTATCTAGGATCTAGACATGGAAAACCTACTGAAGATTAAAGGAATGTAGAAATACACGAAGACTGCAATTCTAGATGTGACAGATAATCTAATGAAGCTCATTGTTGATAGAAATAAGGATGATGTTTTGGGGGTCATTAAAACATATATCTTGTGGTAAATAAAGTTCTATGCAAGTTGAATCGACTTCCATCATAAATTCTGGAAGAATATAAATTATTTTTTCAAAAAAATCGTTGAAATCCATGTCATGCAGTTGGAGAAACCGTTGATCTCTCTATATCTTCATTCCTTCGACCAAATTGAGGATGTTTTTGTTGGAGTTACTTCACACACACTTAGGATTTATTTTTCCTAAGGTTTTTCCTTGTTTATTAGTCATAATTAGTCATTATCCAGTCTCCTATATTTTAGGGGAGAATATTCCACCTAGATAATATTATTTTAGTTCACACTTTAGTTTGACTATTTGAGTTGAGTTTAGATGTTGCATTGATTTTGTCACCATGAAACATTGGGATCATCACCAGATAATGCACACCTGCCTTGGGATCATCACCAGACTGGCGCATCACCCTTGATTTTTTGAGTTAACTCCTCACTACTCTTTGTTCAGTCAGTTAACTAAAGACTAGTTGACTAGTTAACTCAACTAAGTGGCAGTTCACTCCCGTAACTGCCTGAGAGACTAGACTAGGTGGTAGTTCACTCCCGTAACTGCCTAAGAGACTAGACTAGGTGGCAGTTCACTCCCGTAACTGCCTGAGAGACTAGATTAGGTGGCAGTTCACTCCCGTAACTGCCTGAGAGACTAGACTAGGTGGTAGTTCACTCCCGTAACTACTAGTGTGTGTCCAGATCACTCTAGAACACCACTATGGAGCATTCGTTACTCATGTATCCTATATCTATTGTAAGTTATTCACTCTTTGAGTGTGGAGAACGATTAATGAGAATTCTTTCATTTCTTTCTCTCTTCTTTTTTCTCCAATTCTCTCTACAAATGTGTGTATTATTGTTTAGATAGATCTATTATGTGCAGGTTCAACACATTTACATGGTATCAGAGACAACGGAATTCTAAGAAAAATCTACACCAAATTATTTTTGCAGGTATTGAAGATTGAAGAATGCAGAAAAGATGGAATTTATGTTTTACTCACCGATAATACTTATGAAACCTCGTAACTATTTGGAGTGGCAGCCAAATATTCTACTTATTCTCAGAAGTAGAGTCTTATACAAAATAACCATGGCAATGGAAATAGAGCCTGATTCCATCGATGAGAAAAATGACTTTCTCAATAGACAAGATATGGCCATAGGATTTATCTTCTTATCTATTTCTCCAGAAATTCTGCACCAAGTATATGAAGAATCAAAAGAATCAACTCCAAATGAATTATGTACCATATTGGAGGTTCTATTTATAAATAAATAAGATTTTGAATATTTCATGCAGGAGGTTGAACAGATAAAGTCAGAAGAGAAGCCATCAGAAGATCAAGTCTCTTATTATGAAGAGTCTTCTACAAAAGTGTTTGCACAAGTTTGTATTCAATTAATTGAAGATTATGTCTACTCCATTTCATATTTGTTTTTTGAATTTCATGTGGAAGATATATGCCATGTATCTCAGGGGTCAGATACAGACACTTTTCCATGCGCAATGAATGCATCTCAGGAGACAAAAAGGGAGCTACGCAAATCAAACTCAATTATGATATTTTATGATCACAATTTGAAGAAAAATATTGTATATTTGAATTCCTCTCAGGAAAATATCCAATTTCAAAAAACAAATCGTCTGAAATGGAGTCTGGAAAGTGAAGTTATGATTGTTTTAAAATCAACAAAATTTCATCATATTTCCGGAAACGGTTGCACGGTTTTCAAAGTTTCATCTAAAATTTATTTGGATATTCTTCATTAAAAGAAGAGAAAGTGGATATGTTTGGACATATCAATGGTGCATCTAGTTCATCAGATCCATGCAAACATCTACATCTTCAACAAAATCTTCAATGTGTACAAACTTGCACAATTGTGAGGTGTTCTTGGAGTGAAAGACAATGTTGCTTAGCAATTGTTTTTGTTGCTTCTCATTTTATTTTATTTTTACATTGTAATTTTACNGGGGTGGTTTCCCATGAGTTTTACCCTCTTTCCTCATTTATTTTAGTGTATCTTTTGTATTTGGTTACCTAACATGGCCTCGTTGTGGGGACCCATTCTTTATTTTCACCATAGTGATGTTCAGGGGGGGTGTTGGAGTTACTTCACAAACACTTAGGATTTATTTTTCCTAAGGTTTTTCCGTGTTTATTAGTCATAATTAGTCATTATCTAGTCTCCTGTATTTTAGGGGAAAAAATTCCACCTGGAGAATATTCTCTTTCAGTTGACACTTCAGTTTGATTAGTTGAGTTGAGTTTAGATGTTGCATTGGTTTTGTCACCATGCAACATTGGGATCATCACCATCTAATGCATAGTTTCCTTGGGATCATCACTAGACTAGCACATTATCCTTGATTTCCTGAGTTAACTCCTCACTACTCTCTTTTCAGGCAATTAACTGAAGACTAGTTGACTAGTTAACTCAACTAAGTGGCAGTTCACTCCTGTAATTGCTTGAGAGACTAGACTAGGCGGCAATTCACTCTCGTAACTACTAGTGTGTGTCCAGATCACTCTATACCACCACTATGGAGCATTAGTTACACATGTATACTATATATATTGTAAATTATTCACTCTTTGAGTGTGGAAAATGGTTAATGAGAATTCTTCCATTTCTTTCTCCCTTCTTCTTCTTTCTTCAATTCTCTCTGCAAATGTGTGTATCATTTTTTAGCTAGATCTATTATGTGCAGGCTCAACACATTTACAGTTTTGGCGTGTGTGAAAGAGTTGCAGTTGAAAATGTGTGAATGCGGACATAATTTTCAAAAGAAAGATGGATAACTCATCGACCTCATCTTGAAGAATTTGAGAACACCTTTTGACACATTCATTTCAAATTTCCATGTGAACTAGTAGGCATACGAGGAAGATGTTAAGGATTATATGTTTGAAGATTTTTGTAGCTTATTTATTACTAATCAATATGTATTAATTGATGAGGGAAATATTGGTGGAAAATATCATTCTCACTTGCTTAAGGGAAAGAGAATGGTGAATCATAAGGAAACAGGATAGTCTAATACACCTATATAAAGATAGGAATACCTTGACTAGAAACCTAGAGGACTATTGGACAAGTAGTCCTGAAATCCATTTCTGTAATTTTGATAAAGTTTTGAGAAAAAATCCTATGTATATGAAAAGTGAATAGAGGAAGAAGGAAAGTTAGAGAATGCCCAGCTTAGGTGCATCCAGTAGGAAAGTGCGCAGAAGGAGGAAAGTACGCAAAAGGAATTGAATGCGTAGCTCAAAGAATAACACTCAAAGAATAAATCTAGAAGAATAAAGAAACGAAATAAAGACTAATTGGAGAATGAAAAACCGACATTATAGAAATAGACGAACAACAAAAGAGTAGCACGAAGGATGAGAAGTCGAAGAAAGGTGTCAAACAACCAATTAAATGAGTTGGAAATGCATTGAAATGGGATATTTTTAGGTTGAATAGATTAGGGTTTTTAGCCCTATCTTTTGAAATAAATATGTAACGGGTTGGGAGATTAGGGATTCAATCAATTGGTTCATCTAGGTATTATTCCGATGAAGTTTGGTTATGATAGAGTATATTATGTTAGAGTCTAATTGATATTGATTTGTGAAGTTCTTGAATGTAACAATTGAAGGTTGATAAGGATGAATAAAGGAATGATAAATATATGTTAAGAAATCTTATGCTATCTATGTTTTTGTGTTTGATTATGAATACTATTTGCATGCATTATAGAATAGCTTCATATGATAGTTAAGAATGGTGTAATCATGCATGACTCTGATAGTAAAAAAACTATACAGTAACTGGAATATGATAAGTATAGGAATCTAAATCATGAGTAAGTTAATAAAAAAACATAGCATAACACTCGGTGTAGTAGACACGATGGTACAATCAAACTTTGCATAATCATCACCAACAACCTCAATCAACTTCTAGGAACAATTCTTGGTGTCTTAAACCACTCTAGATAATATTTTTGATACATCATTTTTATTATAACCTTAATTAATTCTACACAAATACTGTATGGCCATCATCTTATCTTTAAAGAGGGAAGGTTTTGTAATATTTTTTTGGTAACTATAATAATTGTATGTAAGGTCTTTGTAAAAGAAAATACTGTATTCATGTCACATTGCATGCTCTATATTATCAAATGGTTATCTTCCCATGTTGTCAAATTCATTTGGCCCAAATTCTAAAAAACGATGTATGCCAATAGTCCTCAAAAATACCCCAGATTATCTCATTTCATATAGTTTCATATGTTTCTTATGCGTTATTCTATAAGGATATTCTAGGAATGCGAGTAAAATGAATGGTGGATAAGAATCACATGCTATTGATATAATGGTATCGAAATTCCTAGAAACATAAGTATGCCAATGATTTCTATCTGTTGAATAAATGTTTTTTTCAAAGTCCTCAAGTTATTTGGAAATATCCAAAAATATTAAAAAATGAGGTTAAGTAGGCTATCAAATATAACCACTACTACAGTGATAGTGTACCTTATGGGTATGATCACATTCCTTATTACTTGTCTAAAGTCTATGCATATAAGGTAGGATCAAAGTAGCACCAAAAGAAAAAGAAAAAAGAAATGATCAGGGAGAAATGCATAGACATGGAAACAGATTCTTACACCAATGAACTCAAATAAAAAACAAAAACAAAGTGCATATAAACTTGTATTAGGTTCTATGGGACACATTATAAAGTTAAATTTGATATCATGTTAGGAGAATACACATAGATCTTGATTACAGGCCCTTAGTGTGTATAAATTTGTAAGTGAGGGTCATCCAAGTGAATGGATCAACTCCAAACATGATTAGGGATAAGAAAGCATTGAATCCATGCCCAAACAAGCTTGTAACTTGAGAAGTTTACCAAAGTAAAGACCCAACAACAAATAGGGTATGTTAAGAAAAACATTGAACAACAAAAATCACATGAAGAATACGAGGAGGAGAGGTGGTTTGGAATTTGATGGAAATCATAATGAAAATGATGCAAGACAACCATGGCCAAGGAATATAAGGAGTTTTGGAGGAGAATTCGAGAGATCCAAGTGACTAAGTGTTTAATGAGATATTTATTAGACCAAAATTCAACAAATATACAACCTCTTCTCCCTCCATATTCATATAAAAATCAACATCAAGAAATGATGGTGGACTCATCGATTTAAGTGGAACTTGTGTCCCCTACTATGTTAATATTATGGAATTTTGTGGTCCCCTATGGTCAAGGAATATTTCTTCTTGCATATTATATAAGTTATTTTATCTTATGTATAGGTCTAGTGTTTCCATGGAAATATGTGGGTTGCTCACTACTACATTGTTTCTTCTCTAGGAAACAAGTGTACATTCACATGGGCTATGTGAATGAGTAGTGCAAGGATTTTGGGAATTGTAGTAGGAATGTGAATGTGTGTGCATAAGTGTGTGCACACGTGTGTGTGTGTGTGTGTGTGTGTGTGTGTGTGTGTGTGTGTTTCATGTCTGTCTATGTCTATGTATTATTTGACATGTTTACTCATTAATTGGATGTGTTTTCTTTATTTTATTTTTTTGTCCTTTTTTTTTTAGTTTTTTCATGAATATAGGGAAAGACATATTTGAGTAATGTTAATAGATTCATATATATTTTGTATTACAATTGCATTAAGGTCACATATAAGTAGTAGTAGATACATAATAAATATAACCTAACATTTTCCAAATTCTCAGGTAGGAGTATTTCATCCCTAATTCAATGTTAATTGCATGCCCCTCACAATACCCATCCATATTCTCAATCAAATGGGAAGACATACATAATTCCTAGAAGATCAAGATGAGACAAAAATAAATTTTGACAAACCATGTTTAACATCCAAATAGTGGATTGGAATCTTACATTCTTTCAATATATGCAAAAAATGAAAATTAATTCTTACAAGATTTAAAATATCCAAGAAACAAAATGTATAAAAGAAATTTTTGGATGGGGCCTATTTTTGGAGAATTTAGGACAAATTACAATGATCTGATAGCTGACACACTCAGTTATTTAGAGGCATTAATTATTTGGGAAAGCATGACAACCAGTTGGATTTGAACTTGTGTGTTACTCATGTAATTAATTCCCCTTGAACTTATTATGTGTGTAGTTTATTATTATGATTTTTCACATTTCTTATCATAGTAGACTAAACATTAGGGCTTCAAGGGGATATATTATATTGAGTATTTGAGGCTCAAGTTCATTGGATTTTTCTTGACCATTTATAGAAAATACTTAATCCAATGCTGAAAGGATTTTAACAACGAAGGAATATATTGAATGATATTAATTTAACTAACCCATTTTTATTGAGTTTAAATCCCACTTGAATACCAATGGATTCCTTTATATCACCTTGAAGGCTAACCTAATGAGCATGAAATATCTATAATGATTAATATATGTTAAAGGTTTAGTTTTTAACAATTATATGGATTAGGTATTATTATTTTTACAAGGGATGGAGGGGTTAGGGTTTAGAGGGTTAGAGGTTACAACTTATAAAGGTTGGGTGTTAGAATCATTAGATGCATTATAGAATTAGAGTTTATAAATGTTATTGTTATCACCTGGAAAGAACTCATTGAGTTATTAAGGTGATTAACTAAAATATCATCAATACAAAATAATGCATCACCTTTATAAGAGAAACAATATATACATAAATTTTCTTTTAATGCATTTGTATGACTTTGAAATTTTGGTTTTTCATAATATATGTGGGCCTACATGAATGATCCATATATAATGATCCATAAATGTAGATGACGTGAAATCCCAACCACATACAGTGCAATAAATTTTGAAACTCCCATCAAGAGTACTCTAAGGCAGGCGTACCAGGAATCCTCAAGCACCATACACTTTGAAGGTTGGTACTTTGGTTCTTATGTGTATCTTCAAAGAATGGGGAAACAAAATACAAAGTGCACCATTCACACTTGGAACTATCCTTAATGGAGACTGAAGTTTTGATATAAAGAAGAGCCATGGGGAATCATTTAGAAAGAAGGAAGAAAAAGAAAGGTTATGATTTTTAGATTATTCTTGAGATCCATATTGTTAAGCTATCATCTTGTGTTAACATAGTCACTAGATAATATGTGTCCTCTTCCCAGGAAGATTTCATGCACACTTATTTTTTAGAGAGAGAGGCGAATTCCAAAGGAGAATAAGTGAAACCTCCCAAAGAGGAGAGGAGAGTCCATATACTATGTCCAAATTCCAAGGTATATCTACAATGCCACATCCTTGCTTATTGGAAATATAAATTATACTTGATTTCCTATGTTATTTAATATTTTTATTATTTGTGTATCTACTTTTTCACGTGCTTGTCTCTTTACTTTATTATTTCCAATTTATCTCTTAATGTACTTGTTGGAACCTTGGGTTCTTATGGTTCATCACACATCTCCCAAGGTCAGTTGGTTGGTCGATCCACCAGATATCAACATTAGTCAGTTGATTAGTTGACACATTTTTCGGTTGAACAATCGACCAACGGTCTAATATAGTTGGTTGGTGGATCAACCAGACGAGAAATAAACTACAAGTTGGACACATCGATTGTTGGGTCAAGTAACCTTGATGGGTCGAATAGATAGCATGGATTTGATGGATTCAACTCTAATCATCGATGGTGTATGTGGACAATATTTTTCCAATTTCTAGGAAGTTAGTTAGATCCTGAGACTATAAATAGAGGACCCAGTGGGTCATTATCATACAATTGAAATGAAAGATATGATTTCCAATGTACATTGTGACATTCTAATCACAATGAATTGTGTTTAAGTGTTCTAACAATGTCTTTAGATACCATCGATTTTTTCTAAAGTTAATTATTTTTTATTATCTATAGTTATATTTATTTATTACAAATTAGGTTACAACCAATCCAAAAAATGGTATCAAAGCTATTGGTTTATACCTTTGCAAGATTTGTTTATGATTGAATTCAGACCTATGATTTGTTGATTGTAGCTTGACGAAAAAAATCATATTTGTTTAGGTATCAAATATGGATTTGAAAATCAATATTGTTGTTTTGAATGAATAAAATAATGCTATCCAAGATCCAGACATGGAAACCCTATTGAATTATAAAGGAATGTAGAAATATACAAAGACTGCAATTCCAGATGTGATAGATGATATGATGAAGCTCATTGTTTATAGAAATAAGGATGATGTTTTGGGGATCATCAAAACCTATATCTTGTGGTAAATTAATTTATATACAAGTTGAATGGACTTCCATCATAAAGTATGGAAGAATATGAATTATTTGTTAAAAAAATTCATTGAAATACATGTCATGCAGTTGGAAAAACCGTTGATCTCTCTATATGTTCATTCCTTCGACCAAATTGGGGACGATTTGGCGTGTGTGAAAGAGTTACAGTTGAAAATGTGTGAATGCTGAAATAATTGTCAAAAGAAACATGGATAACTCATCGACCTTGTCTTGATTAATTTTAGAACACAATTTGATGCATTCATTTTGAATTTCCACGTGAACTAGTAGGAATACGAGGAAGATGTTAAGGATTATACGTTTGAATCTTTCTGTAGCTTATTTATTACTAATAAATATGTATTAATTGATGAAGGAAATCTTGGTGGAAAATATCATTCTCACTTGCTTAAGGGAAAGGGAAAGGTGAATCATAAGGAAAGAGGATAGTCTAATACACCTATTTAAGGATAGGAATACCTCGACGAGAAACCTAAAGGACTACTGGACAAACAATATTGAAATATGTTTTTGTAGTTTTGATAAAGTTTTGAGAAAAAATCCTAAGTATATGAAAAGTGCATAGAGGAAGAAGGAAAGTTAGAGAGTGCATAACTGAGGTGCATCCAACAGGAAAGTGCATAGAAGGAGGAAAGTGCGCAAAAGGAATACAATGCGTAGCTCAAAGAATAAAGCTCGAAGAATAAAGAAAGGAAATAAATACTAACTTGATACTGACAACCTCACATTCTAGAAAGAGAAGAACAACAAAAAAGTAGCATGAAGGATGAGAAGCCAAAGAAAGGTGTCAAACAACCAATTAACTGAGTTGGACATGCATTTAATGGGGTATTTTTAGGATGAATAGATTAGGGTTTTTATCCCTAGCTTTTGAAATAAATATGTAATGGGTTGGGAGATTAGGGATCCAATCAATTGGTTCAGATTGGTATTATTATGATGAATTTTGGTTATGATAGAGTAGAATATGTTAGAGTCTATGTAACATCCCGCTCTGGTGCACTGACAAAACTTATTCTTTGAGGACACCTGCTCACAAGTGATCTGGATTTTTATGATGATGAACCACTTAACCTTGATGATGATGCGTCATGATTGATGACAGGATGTTTTACTATTGCTATATACAGGTGCTATTGACTCAG
>JZKD02S2206496.1:15784-45564 GCA_000966675.3 Picea glauca | reverse complement strand
AAATCTTATGCTATAAATGTTTATGTGTTTGATTATGAATACTATTTGCATGCATTATAGAATAGCTTCATATTATAGTTAAGAATGGTGTAATGATTCATGACTGTGACAGTAAAAAATCTATACAGTAACTGGAATATGATAAGTATACGATTTTGAATCATGAGTAAGTTAATAAAGAAACATAACATATTTATGAGCATAATATACTAAGGAAGAATGAACTGAATGATTTCCTCTCATTCCCTTACTACTACATATCCTTACAGTCCCCATAGGTACCTCAGGTGAGACTTCATCTATGCAAGCAGGTGATTCTTAAAGGTCCGATGTCAGGTGGGTTTTGTTGGTATGACATAAACCAAACCTCAAGTATTACAACCTGCGCCTTGAATAGCACCAAAAAATGGTTATGTTGTTGGGACCAAGACTTCTCAATTGAGGGGATGTTTTGGAGGCCAACTAAAAAGGAGATATCAAAATTATTTGAAAAGAAGGAACATGAATTCAAGTGAAAAAAGAACAAAAACCCTCAGATGACTAACAGGGAATTGCTGCAAAAGCATGTGTTTACAGATCTACATGAAATTTTCTTTGGCAAAATTCTATTTATTACGATAGAGTGGCTATAAATATTAGTAGAGAAAACTAGAAGGTTCAACACCGCAACACCAAGGAATTAGACTCCCAAATTGGTAACACAATTGAATTATGTAAGTAACCTAACTACTCGAACAATTTATTTTTGGTTGGATAGAGTCTTAGGGTTATGTTATAGAGATTGCATTAGATTGTATTCAATCATACAGTGTCATAGAAAGGGATTTTTTCAAAGTTCTACATGGAAGGTTCTTGAAATCATTAAATACATGGATAAATGTGATATTGTGTGAAAATCACATGATGGTCATGCAATCCAACTGCTAATGGGTTTGCACACATAGGGGAACTGGAGGATGATAGGATGATCGTCTAAGAGAAGGAAGGAATCAATGAAATATGTTGGGATGGACTAGGGATGCTAGATGAAGATATATCTGAGAAAGGATATGATTTTGGAGATTTGTGTAGAGGGAGGAGGTATAATAGGAAAAATATTGAGGCTGAGAGAAGAGAGTGGTGCAGTGAGAAAGAGGGTAGTGAACCTTGTACACTAGTCTAAATCATGGAGGTAGCATACCTAGAGGGAGAAGAATAAGATTTTTAGTCCATTCCCATAATATAAGAGACAACAATTCCTACTTAGACAGGATCCTGTGTTGAATCCATAACCCCATGTGCATGACCAAAATAAGAAGTAACATTTGAAGATTTTTCAAAAGAAATTGTAGTTAGCAAAGGAGGACCAAGTAGTAGCAGTCAGAATAGTGGAAGTAGTGTGTAGAGTTATAATAAGAATCAACCAAGATCACCAAGAGGAAGGACTACATCAAAAAAAATGGTCGGGGTGAATAATACTCTTAGGTTGTCATGTTTCTAAGGAATTGGGTCAGAGGACCCATAACAACACTTGTTTATGTGTGAGGTTATTTGGGCCACAAAGAACATACATGATGAAGTTGTGAAAAATGTGCAACTAGCGACAACATTAGAAATCTTGCACTAGTATGGTATATGAATTTACAAAGCACCATGGCTACAGGACAGGCCAAGACATTGGCATAGAATAAACAAGCACCGTTGAAGGAGTTTAAGAAGCCAAAGTCGGAGTTGTAGTACATCAAAAACTTGAAGGATATTAGACAAGTATAAACAGAGTCAATATGTTATTATGACAATATATTTAAGGATGTGATGGGTAGTATAAACTTCTAGATACCAAATTAACAACACCAAGAATGGTTTATCATAGGGTTTCTATGACAAATTGCAGGCCACTGATCCAGTAGAAGGTTTCATCACAACACAAGGCACTAGATATTTCAATTAAAGTGGAGGAATGGTGCAAGTTAAGATGCAGTTGGTTGCATTGACAATCCACCTGGAATAACTGATAAAGGGAAAGGAGAAACATGAGCAAGTATGGTGTACAAAATGTAGGACTGAAGGCCATCATAAGGACGAATTCCCAGAATTCACAAAATATTTGGTTATGGGAGAACTGAATCCATTGTCGTGAAGAGGATACTGTGATATATGTAATAAATGGGGCCATCACCCAACTGAATGTCCACTAGTACAGGAGTAGCAGAGAACGCTAGAGAACTTGTTTTGCATTTTTTCCAAATCTATAGGACATGAGGAGAAGGATTGTTGCGTGTTCAAATTAATGAGGGAGAACACATTCGATATGTAAAAGATCTAGGAAGAAAATTCTATAGCATAAGTGGGGGGTCCACGATACAACAATAAAGGAGGTTTCAATCAAGGGAATAAAGGAAAATTTGTTTGAGGCCGAGGTAGAGAGAATTATGGAAGAGGAGGAAGAGGATCGATCATATGTTACAAATGTAATCAACCTGGAAACTTGGACCGCGACTACCAAAATCCATGTATGATGTGCACATATTGCAGAGCACTAGATCATTCAACATAAGATTGTCCCCAACTAGTTGTGAAGTGGAAGACAATAGAAATCCAGAACCCGAACCTGAATTAAAATGTGCAAATGATATCATCCAAAAGATGTAATGAAATACCCAAAATAGTTTTTGTTAGATGCAGAGTATATAGAAAATGGAATGATAAGACATATGAAGGAAATAATATTGAACAATGGGTAAGAAAGTCAGCAGAGCCCATGCTAGCCTTTGATCCTTAGTAAGAAAAGGAGACATATTTGAAGGAAAGAAAATAAGTACTAGGAACAAATTGGGGGGAATCAACATCAATGACATCTCATGAACAATATCATGCAATGCCAAAGAAGCCAATGCAAAAGGTAAGTACGCTAAAAAAATTATTGCAAAATTATGTCAAGCTAATCAAGGATGAGGCTATGGTAATTGCATTATAAAACATGGTTGATCACTGCACAAGAGTAAGGGTAACTCATGTCACACAAAGGATGGTAAATCATGTATTGCACCGGAAGCAAAGAAATGAAGAATTCAGATTCAGTGCATAGATTGGAGAGCATGATGTGGATAATATTATTTTGGGCTGAGATTTTGACGTGAACATGTTACCCTAAAAAGAAATGTGAGTTGATGGGAAAACCTAAGTTGGTAAGGTGTCATGTTCAAATTAGGCTAGGGAATCAACAAATAATAATTTTGATTGGTCAGTTGACAGGAGTACCTGTGAACATAGATGGGGTGCACAACGTGGCATACTTTGAAGTTATTGATATTGTGGATGACAGTCAACCATATCCATCACTGGTGGGAATGGAATGGGATTTTGATAACAAAGATATCATTAACTTGAAGAGGAGGGAGATTATATTTGAAGTGGGATATTTGAAATTTATGACACCCTAAGATGCATCAGAAGGACAAAGATAAATAGAACCAACAAGAGGGAATGTCATTGACAATTTATGTAAATTGACTACGCAAATAGAATATTATTTCAACCTGACAGTAGATGGTGCATTGAGTTGGCGAAGTATCATTTCATGTGTGTCATATTCTCAAGAATTTCTATAACATTGGGAACAAATGATGCATGAAGTGTCAACTAGACGATGTGCATGCATTACTCGATCCTTGCCCTAGATTGTAAAAGAGCTATGCAAACCACCTAGTTATGGTGGATTAACTTATATAAGTATGTTTTTAAAAACATTTGAGTTGCAGGTAACCAAAAAACAATCGTTGTTAGCATTGTATTTGGTATTAAAAGTGAATCCAACCGGATGGTGCGCTAGACATAGAGAGGGAATGAACGACTAGCTACAATGCATCAGAATAATGAAAATAAGGTTTGGCATGAAGGAATAAAACATTGTGCAGAAATATGAATTGGAGTGTGACCAAATAGATCATGTGAAACGATGTAGGTATTTGTGGGGTTTAGTACCAGAGGAAGAGTGGACACAAAGATTTATACACATAGTGAACATTGTTATGAGGAAAATCTTTCTATGGAAAGGGGTAAACCAAAATAGATGGACAAGAATGAAGAAATAAAATCTATTTTCAAGTATGCTATATAGACAAATATGCTAGCAAGACAAGATTAAATTCCTATCTCATCCAGATGTTCGATGAATTCCACTGTTGAGCACTTGACCCAAAGAAATACACCTGCAACTAGTCCTCAACAACCAAGCAACGCAAGAATATGGTGATAATATATAATGTTATCGCATTCAATACCATAATCCATCAACATTCATAACAAATACCCCCCATGGAATAATAATTCAAATATTTCCAAGATATTAATTGTATGAGAAAAGAGTATTTCTATTAATATATAATTAGCAGAAGTGAATAAGTTACAAACTTCTGTGTCATCACAATTCGGAACCAAGAAACTAAGTTCCTTCAAGCTGGGTATCCATCACTTCAATCCTCCACCAAAGGCAAGCTCATATAAGAGAGACAATGAAATTCTCAATTAGTTCAGGAAGATCTTGGGGGTTGAGCAATGTGTTCATACTTAAATGACAAAGGAATGCAAACTCAATGTGAAGTGAATAATTTCTCTATAGTAACTTTGCTCTCAAAGTCGAATTATTTCTCCTATTTTCCCATTTAGAGCCTTCAAGTGGAACTGAAAGGTCGAGTTGGAACATTTCTAGTATATGGAAGGCCAAGGATCATTGATCTTGTGATGTGGCATGGAAACCTAACACCATTTTTCAATTTTTGGCACATTTCCTGATGTACATGGCTTATAGTGGTGCAACATGCGTATATGCATGTTGTATAGTAGGAAAGGTACGTAAAGTGGAAAAAATTATATTTTTGGCTATGGGATTTGCAAAAAGGGATTTAAAGTCTGCATAGGGAAATGGAAAAAGGCCTTCTATGCAAGATTGCATGGGGTGAGGAAAATATTTCTATAACAAATGCCCTCTAATGTGTGAGGTCAGAGGAGTATCTACGATGGCCAAAATAAATTATAAAAACCCAGAAGTGGAGTAATGGGGCCCCAGCTACAAAAACTAGTTTCTCATTACAATCTGTATTGACTTTGCATGCATGGCTACCAATTTGAATTACACTACGGACCCATGTGAAAATATACCAAAAACTTGTTTGTGGCCATGAATAGGAAAATACAAATGCGGTTACATTCCAAAGGTTTTCATAGTCACGAACAAGGCCCAGTAAAACCACTCTTAAAATGAATCTGAAGATATTTGTATACAATGGAGTACAATCTAATCTCCCAAGAGCGTTGAAGTCACACAGGTACTGGTACAATGAAAAGGTAGCACCAGTTCAGGAAAGTTGTGGCTACATACTGATGTCTTCAAGTCTTCTACTCAACGCGCCAAAGGTGGAAGTCTACATTGTGTTAATAAAGGAGTAGAGTTCGAACACAATGAGACCTTGTTTGATTACTGGTAATTGAGGTATACCATTAACAAATGTGAGACAACCTACTATTGATGAAAGTAGGTATCAAGGCATTGAGTAAATTCTTACAAGTGTGAATAAAGGATTTGGGGTTGAACACTTGAACAATCCATCGATCAGGGGACACTGATGTATTCCCAACTATCGATGGTGAGAGAACCAACCACTAATGACTGCAAGCCTTTAGGTACTCATAGGAATTTAGGTCTAGTTTCCAAAATAGATGAGACAAAATTGATAGAAGGATACTTGCCGAAAGGAGAGAATTAATGCATCGTTCATCATTTAGCACGAGGTACAAAGAAGGATCTTGATATTTTGGAGGAAATAAGATGAATAACATGTTCACGAACCAATGAAACCGTGCATCTTTCACGTGTTCCAAGTGCAAGAGGTACACAAAAAATACTCTTTGAATAGAAGCCAATGAGGAAAATTGTTGACAAAGGCGAGGAAACCACCAGTAAAGATAATGGCATCCAAGACACTGCATGAATCCCAATGTGTGAATAGGTGTATTTTCGTCGAACACAAGGGAAACCACCTAGTCAACAACCAATGATGAAATGTTGACTATTGGGTTCAAGGTTACCTACCAATTAGGAAAGTAGGACCAGGGTGTGTAATAGGACTACAAATTTAGGTGATTATGAGACAAACTGAGTGTATGGCCAACATGCAAAAGTCAAGAGTTCTAATGAATGGCGGACACATGTTGATATACATCCTTTCAAAAAGAGCATGAGACATATGGAAGACTCTAGGAGCATAGACTCAATGATGAAACCATGAGATGGACGAGACATCAATAAAATTCTCCATACAGACTGGAAGAGTAACCAGTTGGGGGAGTAAACTCTTTGTAATGATATCATCTTTCTAAGGCCATGCTAAACCCAAAATTATGATGACAAGTGGACTCAACAATTTTGTGCTCTGTTCAAAGACGACATGACTACTCCTCATATAAGATAATACTCCCTTACCGCTCATTTTTGTTTTTTCCTCATAGTCAAATTAATGATATGATATAGAGGATGAAATGAGTGTCACAAGTAAGAAAAACTAGTTCAACTAGTGGAAAATACCTATGCTCAATGCAAGGAGGTGCATGCGGGAGATGGACACTCGGGGGAATGTTTCCTTCTAGTTATAGGGTGTCAATTTGCAAAGGATATAAATGAGGCTCTGCTCGGTTGAGGATGCAAAAATACTGATGAAAATGGTTTATAATGCAAAGCAAGAACCGGGCATTTGCTCAATACTGCAAGAAAGGGCATGAGATACAATCACAACTTAATGCCAAAAAAATTCCTTTCTCATAATCTTAGTCTACTTTGTTTGAAAAGGGGATAAACTTGTACCAAATAGACGTCCTTTCAAATCAAATTTATGAGTGTTAAAGAGACAAGTCCACTCAGAAATATTTTCTCTTTTTGAAAATGAGTCAGAAAAAATATTAAATCAAACTCACCTGGGAGTCCTCTAGGTATAGGTCAGCATGTTTATGAGTGAGAAATGACACTCAACATAAATTCATGTATTATCTATAAATGACTCATGGTCCTATGGAAAAATATTTTCATGGGTAGGAAATGGCACAGAGGATCTAACTAGGGTACCCATTGTTGTGCCTCTTTCGTCACCTTAATGAGAAAAATAAAGGTGCTTGCAAGCTCAGTTGGGTTTGCTGAGAAGGACAGCTGCAAGGAAAAGGGTTAGAAAAAGAAATATAAAACAACAACTAAGAATTAAACTAAGAAATAAAACAACAACTAAATTTATAAGCATAGGGACATAGAGACAAAAAGAACAATGATACCCATGTCACCAATGATAAGGCTGATATTAGTGAAAGAAAACACCGAGAAGCAAGGGGACTATGAGTCCCTTCTTCGTCCAAGGGAGGGCTCTTGGACCCCCACAAGTAATCTCTTCTTACAACTTTGAAAATGAAAATGAAAATGGTGAAAGAATTCTTTGCTAATCGACTCAAGGGGTGAGACGGATTGCCCCAAAGAAATGATGCAAGTATACTCTTGGCAAGGATAGAAGAGTCCTCAAGAGAATAGTGGCGGCATAACTTTGCTATGAAATTCCTTTAAAAATGAAGTGTATCCATGGCCTTTTTATAGCATTCCTTTGAGCTATTGTTTAACTAGTTTGTAGTGTGTAAAGTGGCTAATTAGGGAATTTCTAGGTCTTTGACCAACCATCCAGTCGAATACAGTCCATATTTGAGTGTCAAATCAGCTTGGAAGCTGAACCAGAAGTGGGTGGGAGGCCAACCACTCTCATAAATGTGTTGTTTCTCAGGTGCACAAATTTTTGCAACAACAGTCGCGCATCGTTTGCATGTGCTTGAATCTTGCGTTTTTGTTTCACGCATGTGTGTGCGCGCTCAGTGTCTTCATAACGCCCTTCAATTTTTTACTACTTTGTATAGTTTTTGACCCTTTATGAATTCTTTTGTGTTAATTCAGGTCCATGGATGACTTCATAACTGTTTGACGATGCTGAATTCTTGTAACCATTTGCGGACGAAATTTTAGTGATAACAGATGCCCCATGATGGATGAGGTTAGGAGCATACGTATAGCTGAAATTCATCAATGTTTCTTCTACTGAGAGTGTTGTTGTAAGAGAGAGAAATAGTGGGATTGTCCAGAGGGATCCGTTGGAGGGAAAAAGAAACCGGTAGAACCCAACCTTCGATGAGGTGGGTAAAAAAAACAAACTATGTACAAACGAGGCGGGCATGCCCCATGCTCGTGTCATGTAACTCAAAAAAGAGGAATGAAGTGTTGGTGTATACAACTACAGTGCCCTCGAGGGTGATCATGATAAAGGCAAAAGACAATTCTGCAGATGAACATACTCTGAATAGTAGCCAGTGACAATTGTAATAAGTATCATGGATTTCGTGGGCAGTGATAGCCCAGCCAAGGTCAGAGGTCTTTGGCAAGTAAAAGAAGTAACTACAATAGTCGCAAAGTAAGACCCACCATAACATGAGAAAGTGTTAACGTCGAATGTTATGGGGGTCAACGACAACAGGGAGCAATTGTGTTTCTCCCTGTGCCCTCCGAGATCTCTCATTGGATGGGCAATGAGAATCAAGATACAGTCGCCCTTCTGGAAAATTGTGCTGAGGTCGACAAAAAGGGGGACACGACTCCCAGAAGTAAATGGCTTCGTGAAATCTACTAGGTGAGGTTAGGAAGTGAAGGAGGTACATGGATGAAGTCAAGATGTAGGAAGACTCAAAACTACCCTTGGTTGGAGTATATTTGAGATAAAAGTGGCCGCAACCGTTTAATGAGGTCAAGTGTCAGGGGGACAACAAGACAGCGGATAAGTTGTGCCAGAGGTGGGACAAGGTGAACAAACTTGGAGGGCAGAGGTAAGTGGCTTGTGGGGTACTCTGAAGATATGGATGATGTCATCAAGGGTGGATGATAAGTAGTGCCCCAACCAAGGGAGACATGGGTTTCGTTTCACCGAAAAAGGGAAGAAGGTCGCCAAAGGGGACGACAAAAAGGTAATGTAACTGCTGGAAACAAAGGCGTTTGTACAATAAATAAAGAATAATTTGGGATAAGTGTACAAATACAGAAACGGGTGCCCCAATGTGATATGGTTGGCCCGGGAAGGGAATAATTTTCTCGAAGAACTAATGGAGGGTGGGGGGCCCATGGGTGGGTTTTTGTATGAGGTAGGTGAAATGAAGGGAAGTTTGCAGATGGGCAAACAGATTGTGGATGAAATGGAGGGTTCATGATACTGTGGAGGTGCAGTCCAAAAATAGAACCATGAAGAGATAATCTGGGAGTTTGTTGGGAAAGCTGGCAAAATGAGGAGAAGGAGTATGTGGCTGATTCGCGACATGATGTAAGATTATCGGGACTCCCATCCCTAAAGGGGTTTGAAAAACAAAATGAGTGTCAAAAGCGCAAAAGGGTGCTATGAATGGGACAACTCATGTGGGTAAGAGTGCTACCAGGTGACAGTACCGAAGATGCAAATGGACGTGTTGGTACTGCAGAGCCGGAAATGGGGATCCTAGAGGTAAATGTCACAGGGTGTGACTGGAAAGGTAAGTGATATTTAGAGGGAATGACTACATGTCAATGCTGAGTATATACCTAAATGGGTTGTGATGATGTATGATGACCAAGTACCTGCACACATGAAAACCAAATACCCAACGTCAACAATATCTAAAGAGAATCGAATATATGAGCATGTATTTGATAATTTTGAATATGTGCATGCGTACCTGATCAGGGTATGAAAAATGGCATCCTGGGGGCTCAGGATGAAAAGGGGCCCAGGGACTGTCATGATGTAGATGACGGGATGTTGATCCTGTGGCTGAAGACAGATCGAGAAATGGATGCTCGGAGCTCCTGGAATTGTGAGTGGAAGTTTGGAAAAAAGGCCTATATATAGTTGTAGGGCCCACATTGCCACCTCATTTGTACTTGCTTCTATAGTGACTGGATGAGAAGCATTCAAAGGAGATTTGGAGATTCTGGGAGGATGAGGCATCCGATCAAGGACCAGCGAGCTTCAGGTTAGTGGTCTGATCATCTTGCATAGAATTAGGGTTTCATTTTTTGGGCAGGGGTTGTACGGAGGGTCGTACATAGGGTTTGATGAGTGTGGGCCCCACGTGCGCGGGTGATCAGGAAGTAGGCACTCACATGTGTGCGCCTTCCCACCATATAGGCGTGCATGGGAGCATTGGTAAGGGGGTATAGGGTGTGCACTATGTGCACGCCTGTCGGTTGTACAGGTGCGCACATGTGCGCGCCTGAGAGAACTCCTGTGTAGTGAACAGGTGTGCCTGAGAGGGTGCCTGTAGTGAACAGGCGTGCACATGTGTGCACATGTGGGGTGAATAGGCACGCCTGAGAGCATGCATGTGTAGTGAACAAGCGTGCACACGTGTGCACATGTGGGGTGAACAGGCGCGCACATGTGCGTGCCTATGGGTTAAACAACTGCGCCTTGGAGGCAATTTTGACAGGTGTAAAACTTAGTTGTTTGATGTTGTTGATAATCTATGGGGCTGATTTAGGACTGTTTTATGTGGTTGCAAGTGAGCATTGTGCATGATGCCGGTTGGTTGGGGAGAGCGGGATTGGTCCCTACTATGAGACGTCGTGTCTATTGAGGAGCCAAGTGTATGTGCGACTTTGGTAGCCTATGGGCTGCTGAAGTTCTTTGAGTTCCCATTGATATGGGTGCAAGAGTATCTCCTGTAGCTTCTTATCCGGATGTGGATTTTGGACCTGCATTGCTTTATAGTGCGGGGAGAGAAGATTGCCTTCACTGCGGTGGAGAATGTATATTTTTTTACTGGGCTCCCATTTCGGGAAACGCCCCTACCAGTGGAGCCAGTATTACCGAGGGATCTGGCATTAGAGACAGTTGGTGAGAGATACTATTCAGGGCCACACTTTATATCTGGCACTGTCATGAGAATTGGGGCGATGGATGCCCTGGTGCATCGCTGCATAACAACGATGATTGTGAGAATTTATGGGTCGTTGGTGACGCAGCGGATCAGTGGTGGCCAGTTGATGGTGATGGAGAGAGTGTTGGCCAATGAACACTTTGCCTGGGGACTTACACTACATGTCAGGATGGTGGGGCAGCTGGACCACTGTCGATCCATGGATATTGGAGAGTTTTCCTTCGGGTCCATCTTGATAGCCTAGTTTCTGGAGAGGGTGCCTATGTTGCGCCCTAGGATTTTATTGGGTGTGCCTGGGGCGTGAGAGCCACGACTAAAGTGGTGGTCGACTATTTTGCTTCACCATGTTGGTGGCGAGGGAGACCACTTCTTTACTGCTGAGGTGGCGCAGGTGTGGCGGTAGATGCCAGACGTGATATTACAGTACCCCTATGCCAGGGTTGACTTCCGAGAGGATCCGGACATGGTGTTGCCTCTAGGGGAGGTTTTTGACCATCAAGGTATGTTGATGATATTGATATATATGTTTGTTTGTTTGAGATAGCATGATATATGTATATGATATAGATGTTGATACCATCTGTTGCTTGTTTGTATGTGCATATGTGGCACCTTGCGGGTGCGAGGTGGAGTTGCAGAGAACGTCGACTCACCAGGAGCTAGAGATACCATCACGGGGAGAGAGGCATTGGCGTGAGGATGTCGCAACATGGCCAACTGATCTGGAGAGGGCAGTGAGGAGATGCTAGTTTGATGACCCTGGTGTTGGGCCATCACATGCTCCACCGATGGATGCCGAAGTAGATTTTGAGGACATACGTCGTCGCATGGAGGCAATGTTTTAGGACATGCCTGAGGGCATGTGGTATCGCATCCAGGATGAGGGAATCTTGGAGCAATGTGTGGGGATTCCACCACCATGGCGGGCTGTGGTACGATGGGCAACAGTAGTTGGTGTTGTGATGACTGAACGATTACCTCCAAGGCAGGAGGTACCAGCAGGGGGTGGGAAACCACCGCTTCAGGGAGGGGCAGGCGGTGGTGCTCTAGAGGCACCTTGAGTGGTGCTCTATGTATTGATGTATTTTTTGTATATAGGCTGGTGAGCCCATTTTGTACCGAGGTGCTTCACTGGCCTGCGGATACTTGTATTTTTGTATGTAAACATTTGGATGGAACTGTGCACCTTTCGATATATACATGATTATACATTTTGAGATCTACGTGGTGTTTACATGTGTTTTGTTAATGTATTGATGATGTCTAATCTATAGATGCTGTTACAGGTTTTTGATATGTTATGTATGTGTAGAGGTAGCTTGATGTGATATATGTCAGTCTAACACAATATTAGCTAGGTTATTTGTAGTTTGATTCAATTTTCTGGGAATATGTGTAAATGTAATGGAATCAAAATGTCGAGATAACAGTCTAATCTGCAGGTATTTACGAAAGAGGCAAGGATTGCGTATGTGATACACATTATTGAGTTGGAGAACGACTAGTTAAGAGTCAAGGAAGACGCTAAGGTGACGAATACGGTGATGTTGGGCATCAGCCAGGAGGCCAATGACAACAGTGTATTTGTCTTAGTTGTTGGTCGCTGAACCCAAACATATGTTTCTCGAATGGAGCATTTCATGTGAGGGGGTGTAGAGAGCCCAAGCGGTCGAAGCGAGATTTTGTGTCCAACGAATGGCGTTGTTGGCGTAACCGATGCGGTTGGCTGGTGGAGAAAGCATCTGTCAATATCACAAATGAGAGTTTAGACATGAGGGATGGAAAAAAAATTAAAAACACTATAAAAGAAATAACCTAAAGTAGAATGAATACGTTTAAGCATAAAATTTCTTTAAATACAACCCGTTGACGGGTTCTTTGAGAGAGAGGCTGTTGGGAGAGGCTAGGATAATGTTGGATAATGTATGGAAATTACAATATAGACGTTGCATTGGTGAGGAAATGTTGGATAATGTATGGGCCCTGCCATAGTGACTCGAATTTTCCATGGCCAAAGGTATCGTGAGCGATATTGTAAGCCAGGACAAGGTTGCCCTCACGAAATGAGTGAAGGTTGACATGTCGATCAAAGGTAGCCTTTGATCATTTTTTAGTTGTCTCATTGTTCTGTAATGAAGATCGATGATCTTCATCCAGAGACTCTAAGTTCAGTAAGCGCTGCTCCATTGGAGCAGTGTTGGGTAATAGCGCAATTGCGGTGCGTAGGGTGGGAATTTCGCACTCGATGGGAAGAGTGGCCTCAACCCCATGGACGAGATGAAATGGTGTGAAACCAGAAGTTGTTTTCATAGTCGTACGGTAAGCCCATAGCGTAGAAAATAACATGTGATTCCAATTGGTCTTATGTTTATTAACTGTGCATTGTAACATGGTCTTGAGGACCTTGCTAACTGCTTTGACCTGTCCATTAGACTGAGGGTAATATGGTGAGGCAAACTCGTGAGAGAATCCTAACTGAGATGAGAGTTCTATGAAGATCTCATTCTCGAAGTGTTTCCCGTGATTGGAAATGAGTTGGAGTGGTACTCCAAAGAGAGATATGACGTGGTTAAAGAAAAAATGCGTTGTGGTGTCAGCGGTGTTGTTGAAGGTGGGCATAACTTCTGCCCATTTGGTGAAGTAATCGACTGCAACAACAATGTATTTGTGACCATTGTTGGAGGGGGGATTAAAAGTCATGAAGTCAATACCCAATTTACAAAAAGGGTCGGCAGTGATGAATGGATGAAGAAGAGAAGGGGGTGCTCGGGCTTTGTTGGCGTAAATCTAACATTGCTCACATCGTTTCACTGTGTGAATGCAATCGTGAAACAAGGTAGGCCAAAAGTAACCTACTTAGATAATCTTCTGAGCAGTGGCTATTCCCAAAAGATGGCCCCCACATGCGTCATTGTGGAAATCATTCAAGACTCTATCGGCCTCATCAATGGTTAGGCATCGATGAAGAATGGTGTCGACTCACCGTCGGTATAGAATGTCTCTGATGAGGAGGTAGCGAGGGGCAAGGATGATTTTAAGGATGGAAATTTATTTTAAAATTTAGAAACCTTGGCAAATCTTACTAATCCTTCATATGCTAACTATAAATGATTGGCGATTTTTTGTAAAAATATTCAAATTTCTAAGTATTTTATATAGTTTTTATAAAATTTTGGCAATTTTTAAGGTAAAATAATTTTATCCTATAGAATTTGAGCGAATCATTTTTAAAATAGAGAATATTGTTTTTGGAAAAACCATGGGAAATTAGCCCATGAGAGAAATTTAGCCCCTAAAATCATCCTTGGCGGGGGGCCTGATGGCGAATACGACGATGATCATCTCGTGAAAGGTGGTTACCAAACTTTTGAGTTCAGAGGTAGACGAGGAGGTCGTCGTACCAAGGATCATCCGAAGAGATGTAAAAGAGGTGTTCTGTCGGGAAATTTGGTATTGACGGGGGTACTGGTGGTGTCAGAGGGGAGGGTCGTGACAAGTTAGGCGAGAACAAGGGCCTTCTTGCTTTTGGGTGTTGAGAATTCTAAATTGTATTCCTGAAGGATAACCATCCATCGAGCAAATTTGTCGTTAATTTGTCGATGACTGAGAAAGTATTGCATAGGGTTGGAATCTACGACAACCTTAGTTGTGCGAAGTAGAATGTAGTGACGCAGTTTCTGGACTGCGAGAACAACTGGAAGAGCTTGTTTCTCTTCGTGTTTATACTTCAGGGGAGGCCCTGAGAGGTTTTTACTAACGTAATAAATGACATGCTCACGATTGTCATCACCTAGCTGGACGCGAACTCCGACTACTGACATAGTTGATGTTGATACATAGAGAATATAGTCGCGATTGTAGTCAGGTGCACTAATTAAAGGGGTGTTGGAGAGCGCCATTTTAAGATCGTCAAATGACTGTTGCGCATGGTCATCCCAGTGAAATGGGATGTCATGACATAGTAAGCAAAGGAAACCATGTGTGCATATGGTGTACTCTGGGACAAATCACCATAGAAATTTAGCTTTGCCTTGTAGGCTCTGAAGTTGACGTAAATTCCGGGGAGGTGGAATTTTGGTGATAGCTTGGACTTTGAGAGGGTCCACGGTAATACCACTTTGGGAAATGATAAAGCCGAGGAGTCACCCTACGGTGACACAGAAAATGCACTTGAGGGGATTCAAGAAGATGTTGTATTACGACACTGTTGGAAGATGATTCGCAAATAATCAATATGTTGAGTGCATTTATTGGATTGAGTTGTGAGATCATCCAAGTATGCGAGGATGATATCAGCCAGATCATGAAAGATGTATGTCATAGCCCATTGGAAAGTTGCGCCAGCATTCTTTAAGCTAAAAGGCATGACACGATATGCGAAACTACACCAAGGGGTAGTGAATGTGGTTTTATACTGATTGACTGGGTGAATTTGAATTTGATTATAACCAGAGAATCCGTCCATGAAGGATAGAGCCTCTTGGCTTGCGCAGTCGTCGATAATTTGATCGATGAAAGGCATTGGAAAGTTGTCTTTGGGACATGTGTGATTGAGATCGAGAAATACCGTGCAGACACAGATAGTGCCCTGTTTTTTGTTAACAGGTACAGGGTTGGAAATCCATGATGTATAGGCGATGGGGTAAATGAACCCGACAGCGCGTAATTTGTCAATTTTGGCTTTGATGGCCACTGCTTTAGATGGGTGCAGTGGTTGTTGTTTTTGATGAAATGGTGTGATGTCGGGCCAAGTGTCGATGTGATGTTTGACGATAGAGGTATCGAGGTCAGGCATTTTTGTGTATGACCAAGCAAAAATATCCCGATATTCCTGGAAGAGGGATTTATAGGCGGTGATTTCTTGAGGAGTGCAAGCAACTCCAATGGTGATTTCCTTGATGACACCATTTTTTATGGAATTGTCTATTTTAATGGTCGGGGAAATGCTGGCCATGTTGCCTTCTTCAAAATCATCAAGGGCAGGAATGGGGTTCTTGAACCAATCAATAGGCCCTGATGGGATAAAATCTATGGTTTTGATCACGTAGATGGTGTGTTTGTTAGGAGGCATGGAGGCTTCCTGTGGGAAGAAGAGTGCACGGTGGTGTAGCACATCCCATGGGTAGTCAAGGTTGTTTAACTCTTTAATTATTTCCTCATCACAGTGGAAGTGACGGGAATACAAGGGGTCATGAAGAGTGATATCGGTGACTGTTGTCGTGTGGCTATTCCCTGGTGATGAAGAAGTAGGGGGAACAATGTAAGGATATGGTGATGGTTCACTTGACATAAACCAAATGTTGAAGTACTAAGGAGTACCTGTGGTAGTTGGGTGTAAAACGTCCGTAGGGGAATGAGCGGGAAAGTTGGGGGGATTGGGGGGTGAATCCTCAGATAAGTCATCTAAGAACCATGGGGGCATTGGAAGGGCCTCAGGTTTAGGAAAAATGACATGAAGAACCTCTAGTGATGAGGTGAGGTCAACTATTGACTCTGTGGGTCTATGAAGCAAAGTCAATTAGTGTTGCCTGTATTCAATGATCATAGGGCATTGTTATGTAAAGTGATCTAATGATTCACATAGAGAGAAAGGGAATCTCATATGTTCATTGACTGAAGTGGTGACATAACAGATGTCAAATATGATAGAAGCCTCCCTAGGAGGAAGGGTATCCTCTGTGTGAGTTCCATTAGAGGATACAACGCATACTTGATTAGAAGGATGAAGGAGCAGTGGTGCTCCATGGTAAGTTCCTAACAATGATGGATTTTTGAAAATTCTAGGACCCATCTCAATGAGTGGGTAGGCGTCAGGACTCGTATGGATGAGGGGAAGGATGTTACCGATGTTAGCAGATGGGTTAGGCTCCTAATGTGAGACTTGGTCAATGGTAACGATCTTCCCATTGTGGGGGAACATCATTGTCCGAAAGACAGAAGAGGCAACTGCCTTCATAGCGTACATGTAGCTACGACTGAACAAGATATTATAATCAAGTGGGGCATCGATAACTTCGATGTCGATGAGAATAGTCTTGCCCCTGAGTTCTATAGGGACATTTTGGAAGAGCCCTTCAGGAGACGATGGTCATCCGTCATAATCTTGTAAGGTGATGGCAGAGGGTATGAGTTTAGGAAAACCAAGTTTCTGCCATATAGATTTGGACATAATGCATGTAGATGCACCTTAATCGATGATACATCGATGAACTGTGATGTTCCGTATTTTTACTGGTATTTGAAAAGCAATCAAGGTAGGAAAGCAGGGTTTTCCACTATCGAGATCAAATGTAATGAGTCAAGTATCTGCGGGGTTGACTGCCCCCAAGGAGGAAAGTAATGATTTCCACTGAGTGGGACAAGTCTGGAGGACCTCCAAAACTGATATGGCAGCCGGGGATTGTGCTAAGTCATCAACCAAACTGTAATTGTGAGTTTCCCTAGCCTGTGGGTTGTGGACATTCCTGCGTAAGGGGATGCGAGGGATGCGAAGAGGTGGTTCGGTGGTAGGGTGAGGAATCACCAAAAGGGGTCCCATTGGTGTAGGGTTTGTCTCTGGAGGGATGGGAGAAGACTCAGTGGGTGCATGATACTGATGATTAGGTGTTTGCAGAAGGATTTATTCCTCACTAGTGAGGAGGATCGTGTGATCTGCTAGATTGTTTGGGTTGAGGTACTGTCCCACCTGAGGTAGGGGATGTTGTGTGTCCTATTGAGTGTTGATCACACCTTGGTGTGGAATAGGATTCTACAGCACGGCAGGGGGGTTGTTGTACGTATTTTTGTGGTGCCTGCTGAGGGGAAGGTGATGTTGGAGGATGGGGTAGACTACCTGAGTCTTTCAACCGTTTGAAATCACCGATTTGGGGGCAATGATGAGTGTAATCGTTGAACTCACCACAAAGGGCACAAGGGAAGTTGGTTTTAACAGTATTGTTATTTCTCCCTTGACGCCTATTATTATTTCCCCCCTAGGGGTTATGATTCCCTTGGTTCTGGTTGCCCCCAGTGGGTTGGTTCTACTGGGGTTGATTCCTGCCTTGACCTGGGTTGTTGTTGTTCCTGTTTCATCCTTTATTTTTTGCATTTTTTGACAGATGGGTCAGATTTTCCGTATTCAGTTGTTCGAAATTTTAATATTGTTGAATGGGAGAGGGTTGAACAAAATTCACCCCAGCATGAGGATGTGGGGGAGCCATGGGTTGTGGGGGGCCAGGAAATGGAAAGTATGGATTCTGTGTCGGTAACGATCCATAAGCTACATAGGAAGGCGTAGTTCTTTCACTAGTACTGTACGCTGAGGTAGAGTGGGTACCAGAACTTGTTTGAATAGGTGGGTGTATCGGGGGTGCCGGCAGTGGCCCAATGATGGGTGGAGGCATAACAACAGGGTATGGTTGTTGATAAGGGGGTGGGGGGTAATAAGAAGTGCTCCCGTATGCTAGTGGGTATTGGGGTGTGCCATACATTGGTGGTGGTTGGGGTTGTGGACCATGGTGAGTGGTGTTACCAATCAGTCTGTATGTTGAGTGAGACATCCTAGGTTTGTCTTGGCCAAATGGCACCGGTTTTGGAAGATCAGGAAGCACAGTGTATAGGTACCCTGATTGTGCATAGATGAGGTCATACTGTTGAGCCTTACTGATGGCTTCCTCTTCAGATTAAGGGAAGGTGGAAGCTACATCCTTACCGAGGAGAGAGACAATTGATCTAAGAAACCAGTCAAGACATTGTTGCTTGGTGGTTTCTGCTTTACACAAACTATGTTGCCTATGCCACTCGTGAATGTGATCAACAATATGTGTTGCTGAGGTTTTTTTGAAATTATAAAGTAGTTCTAGACCATTGTCGTGGCAGATTGGTAGTTGGAAGAAGGTCAAAAATGATTTGGCCAAGGATTCAAAAGTCGCATGGGACCCTGATTTTTCCTCTACATACAATTTGGCTGACGGGCCAGTGAGTGTGCGTTGTAATAATCATAGTCTGATGGAATCATCCATAATTCTATTGGAAGAGAACCATAGGTGAAAGGTCGTAACATGGTTGGCAGGGTTGTCGCCTGCCTTTCCTTAAAACTTGGGTATGTCTGAAGGTAGTTTGGTGGGCATTGCAGGCCATGTGGGGGTATGAAATATAGGAGCATTGGTGAGTTTGCTTAGATCCGGTATATTGAGAGAGGCCAAATATGGCATCTGTAGTGGGGGGGAGGGTTAGTTCCATCCATGGTGTGAGTGTGTTATGAACCTGACCCTTGAGGGGGGCTAGGTGGGTTGGTACTTCCCCCTTCAGAGGAAGTGGGTCCCCTGCTTCCGTGTATAGGAGAGCGAGTGGATGGATGACCTTGGGAAGTGGACCCAAGTAATGTGGAACCAAGCAAAGTTGATCCTAAAATAGTAGCACTCACAGGAGAGTGTGAAGGTGATGCCAATCTGTTGCGCCTCTTTCGTCACCTTAGTGAGAAAAATAGAGGTGTTTGCAAGCTTAGTTGGGTTTGTTGAGAAGGACAGCTACAAGGAAAAGGGTTAGAAAAAGAAATATAAAACAACAACTAAGAAATAAACTAAGAAATAAAACAAGAACTAAATTTATAAGCATAGGGACATAGAGACAAAAAGAACAATGATACCTATGTCACCAATGATAAGGCTGATATTAGTGAAAGAAAACACCGAGAAGCAAGGGGACTATGAGTCCCTTCTTCCTCCAAGGGAGGGCTCTTGGACCCCCACAAGTAAGTTCTTCTTACAACTTTGAAGAGGAAAATGAAAATGGTGAAAGAATTCTTTGCTAATCCACTCAAGGGGTGAGATGGATTGCCCCAAAGAAATGATGCAAGTATACCCTTGGCAAGGATAGAAGAGTCCTCAAGAGAATAGTGGCAGCATAACTTTGCTATGAACTTCCTTGAAAAATGAAGTGTATGCATGGCCTTTTTATAACATTCCTTTGAGCTATTGTTTAACTAGTTTGTAGTGTGTAAAGAGGCTAATTAGGGAATTTCTAGGTCTTTGACCAACCATCCAGTCGAATACAGTCCATACTTGAGTGTCAAATCAGCTTGGAAGCTGAACCAGAAGTGGGTGGGAGGTCGACCACTCTCATAAATGCGTTGTTTCTCAGGTGCACGGATTTTTGCGACAACAGTCGCGCATCATGCGCATGTGTGTGAATCTTGCATTTCTGTTTCACGCATGTGCGTGCACGCCCAGTGTCTTCATAGCACCCTTCAAGTTTTTACTACTTTGTATAGTTTTTTACCCTTTATGAATGCTTTTGTGTTAATTCAGGTCCATGGATGACTTCATAATTGTTTGATGATGTTGAATTCTTGTAACCATTTGTGGACGAAATTTCAGTGATAACACCCATGTTTGGTAAGTTTCTACCATTTGATAACGACACTTCTTGTAGCAGATAGAGGGTTTTATTTTGCTAAAGAATGGGTTGATGCCTAAGGCATATGAGTGATAGTTATCGGACAATGCAAGTGTGGATGATGGAATGAATACCTATCCTATATGTTGAGTAGAAACAATACTTGTTTGTAGTTAGGAATGGTCAAAATAATGTTAAAAACCACAAGAATCCCTTCTGAAAAATAGAAAAACAAACTCAATCCATTGTTGTATTAGTCCATTAGGCGAAAATATGATCCAAAACTATTAAAAGTGGGTAAAAATTGCTATAAATAGTAATAAAAACAAAATTTTACTATGTCATTTGACCTTTTTTACCCAAATAGTGAATTTTGGAACAAATTACCTCTGATCTTCAACTGGGGATTGAGGGAGCATCGAGTGATGAAATAAATGACCATCTAGACCAGGTAATTCCTCTTCCCCTCCTCTTCCTTTCTCGTGGATTACATTTTGTATTTAGGTTTCAAGTTTTAAGTTATTTAAGGCACAAATTAGATGTTTAGGTGTATGAAGCTACCATTCATTGGGTCACGTATATGCCTGGTTATACGCGGCTATCTAAAATATAGACAGTGTATACTTATCCTTATACATGATTATGAAATATGCAGAACGCGTATATGTCTGTAAACAAAGTTTTTGATGGTTTATAACACAAAAAGTGATGTTTCTTTTGCAGTATGGTGCTAGAATGGAGGGAAAAGGAACATCAAGAGGTAGACGATGTTGTTGAAAGAGATATGGGGGCTTAAATGGCCTTGAAAATATGGGGGTTGTACAATTTTTGGGCACTCAAAGGGATGAGGACCCAAGTGAGTTTGTTGCAGTTGATCATGGATTACTAGGATCCAGACAGTGAGATATTCAACCTTGATGGGAAACCATTAAGGATTGAAGTCGAGGATATATATTTCTTGACGAGGTTTTTGCGTCGAGGTGAGGTGGTGAACTTCAAATCCCAGGGAGTTGGGAGCGATATGAATATAGAAGAGTACATAGACACTCATTGTATAGTAGGGACCAAGAAGGTCGGGAGTAAACTCCACATCCAAGAGATAAACAATCTAAGCCTCAAGATTGTTGTCCTTGTTTTGACACAGATCACAGGATCAGCTTCGTTGCACCACATATAAAGGTCGCTTATGTTCTACTATGTAGAGTGTTTGAGACCCATGGTGTATGATTGGTGCACCTCACTACTGGCTAATATGAAGAGCCAGTTGACATAATGCAAATAGGGTGATAAGAGGAACTTCAGGTTTTCTTCCATCTTGTGTATATTTTTCTTCGAGTGGGTTTGAGGTTTGGGACCTAGAGTTGAGATCATTCCTTGAAGACCTCATGATCCATCCATGGCACGGTGGACCAAGGTGATTAGACAACAGGGGGAGGTAGGGTGACTACACCCTACAATGATGATTTATTTTACTAGTGGAGATGACAGGTCATTACTCTGGATGACTACCCCTATGCAGGGATCAAATTCAGAGGGGACCCTGACATGCCATTACCACCAGGGACTGCTTACAGGGACATAGGTATGTCAATGTTTTTAAATATTTCATTTTTGTATTTTTGTATAATAAAAAAGAAATTGTTTTGGATAATGTTTAAGTACTAAATAGACACGTACGTGACGTACACGTAGGTCCACAATGTCTATACGAGCTTCCATGACATCGTCGGAGGCATCGGGGAGATGATCCAGTAGGAGGAGAATCAGAGAGAATCCTTCAAAATGTGTAGGGAAACATGCCTTGTTTGACACATAGGATTCTGATGGTTCAGGTAGAGGATCTGTCGGAGGCCATGCAGTGACAAGTGGTTGGCATGCCTAGAGCTTGGGTGTGACTCTTTCGGTGTCTCTCAAATGTTGTATTTTGTTATCATGACACACATCTGGCACCACAGGCGTAGATGTCATGGATTTTGTATTGTCAACTATATATGTGTATTGAGGGTGTTGGCTCCAATTTTGTACTATAAACATTATATTTTTTGAAATATATATAAAACATGGTTCTTTGGCTTTACTTATATTACAATGTGTACATTGATGAGAATGTTTTATTTTCTTTAGTTATGTGACAAATGCTAATATAAAATTAAATTAGCATGAGCATCGGATACATAATTAGAACTCCTAGGTATGTGATGATAAGTAATAAAATCAAACTGTCATTCTAAAAGGCGTACTCGTAGGAATCATCGGAGTAACATAGGGTCACACACACGATAACAATTGTTCAATTGACATACTACTAACTAGGAATCCAGGCGAACCTCCAAAGAGAGAATACCATGTAAAATGGCATCGCATAAAATTTATATAACAATGTTATATTCGGCCACATTATTCATGGATGGCCCTAGGCATACACCACTTGAATACACCAGTAGACCCTCGGGTGAGAAAACCACCCAAGCGGTGGAAGCCAAGTTCCGTGTATGATGACTGGGTCTCTCTGTGAATCCTAGGTAGACCGAAGACTCCATTGGCATTTGTCAACCAAGGGAAAACACGATAAGCAGGATGAAGTCAAAAATAAAGGGAAAAGATATATACACTAAATTACATTAGTATACAAAGAGTTATGCCCAATATTGACACTCAAGTGTAATATATTTTCAAGTAGAGCCCATTCCTGGGCTCAGCCAACATGTTCCCTTCATAATCTTCTAATTCGCAGCCTTCTTTTTCTAAGACACGTCACATGATATAGGGACCGTACCACATGGGTTTGAAATTTCCTGCCCCCAACGATTCTTTGGATTGATCATATAAAAGGACCAAATCACCCCCAGCGTACAACTGAGGATAGACCAACTTATTGTATTAGGCCTTGACACATCTTTTATTTTCTTTGATAGTCGTAGAGGCCTCTCGACGCTTCTCATCAAGGTTCTCTAGGTGTACGAGGCATCACTCAAGATTGGAAGAGTCATGGAGGAGCGTGACTACGAATCTAAGAGAATGGATTTCACATTCAATAGGTAATATCAAATCCACAATTTGTACTAACTAGAAAGGATAAAATATGGTGGCGGTCTTGAACAAGGTTTGGTATGTGCAGAGTGCAGGATATATAATAATATGCCAGTCAGATTTGTTCTGACTAACAGTTTTATGAAAAATGGTCTTGAGAGACTTGTTGATGACCTATAACTTTCCATTTTTTGGGGGGTAGTAAGGATAAGAATGACCATGCTTAAACCCCATATTGTATGCTATCTCTACCATCATCTCATTCTTAAAGTGTCTTTCATGATCAATGAAAATCTCAGTCAGAATACCGAACTTGACAGTAATTTGAATGAATATGAAGAAGGAGATAGTATTCCTGTTGGATTTAATTGTAGGCATGACCTTGGTACACTTAGTAAAGTATTCTATGGCCATGATAATGTGTTGATTCTCCCCAACTGAAGTTGGGTTGCAATCCACAAAGTCCACCCCCCACTTGGTGAAGGGATCGACAGTAATGACTGGATGGACAGGGGCTAGATGCAAGGGAATTTTATGAGTGAATGCCTGACAGGGGTGACACTTATTAACCACTTCAACGCAATATTTAAATATATATGGCCATTAATAACCATCTCAAAAAAAAAATTGGGTTGTTGCAAGCTCGAATAGATGACCACCACAAGCCCCATTGTGGAAATCATTTAGAACTGACTCGGTCTCTTTATGACTTAAGAAATGACAAAGGATATTTTCTATTCCTTGATGATACATAGTGTCTGATCCAGGTGGATATCAGTGGCCACCCACCTTTTCCAAATGGCTCAAAATGACTTTCTGGCAATTTTGGCAATTTACTATTTTTAGCAGGTTTTAACTTCCGAGGCCATTTTGAGGGCCTAAATGAAGGTTTTTCGAGATCCAGTTTCTCAACGTAATAAAAAGGCATTATTGAGACTTCAAAATGAATCTTATCGACGATACCTTTCCAACGAGCTATCACACGCCTAAAACGGAGATCATATGCAAAAGTTACGACCCCGGGAAGTTGATGTACTGACTGTTATAAGAAAAATCTATCCGTAGGGACGGATCCGACCTATCCGGCTGTGAAGCCGGTTACAGCCCCTTTGGTAGCTCAGCACGAGGCAAAGGCTACCCACAGCTCAGGTGGTCCTTTGCCTAAGGTGGTAAATAAGGGGAAGAAGAAAGGTGAAAGGCTTACAAGAAGTCGTTCTCAGGACCACCCACCCTGGGTGTTATCCTTCCTTAACTTCCTGGATGGCCAAAATGGCCTGGGGGGTGAAAATTATGGACAATGGGATGAAAATGAGCTTGCTTATTTTTAGGACAGTGAATTAAATAAAGTGGACAATGAGCTATTCACTCACTTAAAGTGTTGGAAACTCCCCCAAAATGGGTCGCCGGGGTAAACCAGTATCCTGGGTAAATAACCAATGAATACTTTAAGCAAATGGATATGAAACAAGGGTGAAAAGGGGTTTTAAAAGCTACAGCCAAGTACCTTTAAATGGATGTAAATTACTAATAGAAAACTATTCAAAGCTTTCAAAGCAAGGAAACAAGCCCAAAATGGCTCAATACCCCCCAGGGTGACCCGGGAAGTGATCCTGGAAGATTGTTAAGTCAAAAAAGGGTTGTAAAAGTGGATGAATAGCTTTGTAACAAGCTGTTACAACTATGATATAACAGAAAGTATACACAACTTCAGTTTTGGTTTGTGAGTGGAAAAGGTGGACTGACGAAAGGTTGACTTTAAAATATTTTATTGATCAATGTTCTGTTTTTTTATCACATGCCTTGGCCACCACATTGTTTTGAAGGTTATCCCGATCAGGAAAACACATCCCAGAATTGTGTCGACTAGTATAAGAAGAGTAGTCCTAGCAGTCCATGGTGGTTAGGTTGAAGAGTGCCCCATGCATTTTAGAGAAGTAGGGATTAGCCACTTCTCGTCACTAGCGCTTTCGGGCTCTTAAAGCCGCTTGGATGGAAGAATGATACCTGTGAAAAGGAAGAGGCTCAGGACCCCCCCTAAAGAGGTTTTTTGTTGAGCTTACCCAAGCAGAGTAGTATTCCAACCGAGCTAAGCTAATCAACTCCTTGACCGTGTGGTATTGAGGAAAGACCACTCGACTTATACTAACTAGATAACTTCCGAGGGGCTCCTGATGAAGACTCCCTGGCTTTGACTCTTAATGTTCTATGAAATTGAAATTGCATAAAATTAAATACTAGACCATCCACGTGGCAAGGTCACACCTTGCTTTCACAAGTGTGTCTCCTGGTTACTGAAATTGAAATTTATCTTAAAACTATATACATGAAACAAGTAAATAGATAAGTGACATATATGTCATGGCTAGATAATATGTGTATATAAATATCTAAATAATATAGGTTTTTTGCTTTCTGTGTATGGGGCAGACCCCTGAATTGTTTTCAAGTTTCTTTTGCGACGTTTTTCATGTATTTAGAATGCTAATTTTTCATGGCCCTTTTTGGGGCAGCCACCTGTAAATTAGTGAGCAAAAAGATGATACAACGAAAATGTACAAGATTAGATAATTACAAAATAACAATTACAACATTCAACCCAAAGGAGTGGGTTGAGACTTTTTGCGAGCGGCAAAGCCACCATGTGCATGAAAGCCCCAACTAACTCTTTATATGGGGATTGGAAATTTAGTGTTTGAAATACAAAAGATGTGATTGTTATCTACACAGTATTAACCAGATTTTTAGCATGAATTCACAAGTGGATCATTCAAACTATTTACACAAATCGAACATATAAACATTGATATGTATATCAGAAATTTTTGGAGTGAGTGCGAGTGATAATTAAAGTGTGTATGAGAGTGATTGGATAGGATTTACCAATTGAAACATGTGTTTTTCTTTGCTGCCCTGCTGACCCCTTTGCCTCAAACAGGTCTCTAGGTGGTCCCCAACCGCTTAAGAGAAGTAGAATGGGTGACCGGACGTATCCTCGCAAGCAAACAACGAAATTTTAGTGTTTATGTATGGAAAAAACTGAAATAAACATAACATAAATTTACATATAATAAGTATATAACAACCAACTAAGATGGTTGTCCCGTGGGGGGAAATTGACCAAAATGATCAATTTTCCTGTTTAGGACAGCAAGGTTAATGGTAAGAAAACATGACAGAAACATACATGAATGAAACGGTGAAGCAAACAAGTATGGACAACCAGCTATGAGGTCTATTTAAGGGTTCTCCTAAGGAGCCCTAGGACTCCCAGCCACTAGCTAAGGCTGAAAGAAATTGAATACTTCAGAAAATCTGCACTAAAACACATTAAACAAATTAAACCAACTTAGAAAATGAAAGTGAGCTAGTTAAACCCAAGGAAGCAACAACAAACACCTAGCTAACCAATCCCTCCTGGAGATAGCTAACATATCAAGCATTTACCACTACCCCTCAACCCTTAACCAACAATTGACACATCCAACAACTAAAATTCAACAAGCACACACACACAAAGAGCCTTATAAATTTCAGTAGAGCTTTGTTACTATATTCATCCCCCCTTTCTTACAATGCCAACCCTCTTATTTATAAAGGAGAGGTGAAGGCTTAGGGTTAGGTCACAAGCAAGGATGATTTTAAGGATGGAAATTTATTTTAAAATGTAGAAACCTTGGCGAATCTTACTAATCCTTCATATGCCAACTATAAAATGTTTAGCGATATTTTTGTAAAAAATTCAAATTTCTAAGGATTTTATATAGTTTTTATAAAATTTTGGCGATGTTTAAGGTAAAATAATTTTATTTTATAGAATTTGGGCGAATCATTTTTAGAATAGAAAATCATTTTTTGGATAAAACCATGGAAAATTAGCCCATGAACAAAATTTAGCCCCTAAAATCATCCATAGTCACAAGACACTTGTCACTTTTGGAAAAGTGACAAGTGGACCAACCCTAAAGTACTTTTGTCTTTTTACAAAAAGTAAACTTATCCAAAAAGGGAACCTTATCCAAAAAACAGAATCTTATCCAAAAGGGGATCAAATCAGATTTGACTTGACCCTTCAATTACATAATAATTACAATCCAAAAGTAAATCATACGGAAGTTTATATTACAAAAAGTCATTTTTCATAAAATGACAAAGCTTGATATGCCACATCATCATTTTCCATTGGGATTTGTGCCATCCCAAATGCTCTTTGATTTCTGCCATGTTTTGCAGCTGTAGGTGATGTGTTTTAGGATAGTATCCGGCCATCCATGGCTGTCGAATTCACCTGAATGAAGGCTCAAGGTGTGCGGAATTACTGAGTTTCTTCGGAGGGAAAGGGGACTTCGGGCTTTGGTCGTTGTAAGTAAGGAAATGCCCGCTGTTCAGGCACTTTTCAGACCTGATTATGCCCCCCCTTTTCTACCTATAAGTTTCCCTGTGAGCTGGCTAACACATGGCTTTGATTTGGGCTTGTTTCGGTAAGAGGACCCCTTGGACCTGAACTTTGAGAGGCTATTCCTCTGTAAAAAATAGTCCCAAATATGTTCTTTACTATTTCCATGTTGTAGCTCTATTCGCTACCTTTTTGTTGCCTTTCGTTTGGCGCAAATCCGACTCCGGATGAATGAGATATGGCCCCGAGAAGGTATGCGGATGGAGCTGGCCAATGGACTGATCAGGGAAAAGATTTGGAATTGGAGTGAAATTCTGGGTTGGACACCAAAAATGACAAGCTTCTACAGGCCTTTATACCTGTAGTTGAAATGGGTTTCCCTCATCGGGCCCAATTTGACCTCGGAGGGCCCCAATTAGGCCTCTTTCTGGTGCATGCTTGTAGGGCCAAACTGAGTACCTATCGCTCTGGGACATGTCACTAAAACTCTGTGTTGAATTTGCTGAGGTGAATCGCCTCGGTGTATTCTAAACTTCGCCCTGGTCGTTTTGACTATTTACGGGTGAAAACCCTCCTCCGTACCGGGAATTTATGCAATTAAAAAGCCCAGTGACCTTTAGGGGGAAGGAAATTTAACTTTTACTATATGGTTTATAACCCATTTAAAATTTTATTTAAAATTTTATTCATATTTTAATAAAACATTATAAAAAAATTAAAAAAAAATAATTATAATTATAAATATAAAATATTTTAAAATCCTATATAATATAAAATTAAAAACAAAAAATAAAATTAAAATTAAATTTTAAACAAACATTAAACGAAGCCGCCTCCACCGTCAGCCCCTGGTCGGCCATGCGACCAAACGAAGAGCCAAAGGAGGAGCCCACGGACGTGGAGGAGGTGATTGGGTTGCTGGGCGGCGGCCGACGGCTGGGTTCCAGTGGGTGCACGCGCAGGGTAGAGGAGGAAGGGCGGGAAGGTGAACGTGCGGAGGTGGAGTGGGGTTTGGGGAAGAAAATCACGCATGGGAGTGGGAGGAGAGAGAAGGAGGGGTACTGCGCGTGTGTAGGGAGGGGAAGAGGAGACGAAGGGAGTGGTGGTGGTGGTGGTGGTGGCTGTGTAGAGGGCGCGGGAAAGGGATGGAGGGAGTAGAGGTGGAGGTGTGGCGTAGAGGGAATGGTAGAGGGTGTGGGGAGGCCGCGGGAGAGGTGGTTGCGGGGAGCGGGGCACACATGCGTGAGTGGAAGTGGAGGGGGAGAAGGGTGAGAAGGTCGAGGCGGAGGAGATTACGTGCAGGAATGGAAAACGAAGGAGGAGCAGGCACGCGGTGGTGGTGGCGCCCAGGTGGTGGACGGGTGGACAGCCACCCAAAAATTAAAGATTGAAAACCATAGCCAAGTGGGTTTTTTGAAACAAAACTGGACAGGAGGTTTCAGGTTCAAAACCCCTGCCCTTCATTAAAAAATTTGGGCAAATTTTTAGCTTTCTGGGCAAAGAAAAAAAAAGGGTTGGGTTTCAAAGGCCAGGGCTCCCCAGTGACATGCCCAGGCCTGCAACCTTCAATAGATAGCTTCATAATTTCAAAATTCTAAAGGAGCCATGGAGGCTTGGGCAGAATGCCCAAGAGGGGTTCAAATCCCCTCTCCTTTGCATCTTTCATCACACATAACACTTCAAGACTTAGCAACCAGAAAGAAACTAATTCTGAACCAACAACCAATACCACATTTGAAACAGGCAACAAAATACCAATTTGAAAGAAAAAATGCATCTTCTCCATGCAAGACCAGCAAAATTTTCCCTGGTTCTTTCTTTTTTTTGGAATTGATTAATGGGTTACCTGGTCAATGGCTTGGAGATGGCAGCATGGAAACTGGCTGCCCACTGCTAAACTACTCTTGCTGTAAAAAACATCCCTTTGCTTCCATGAACCGTTGTTTGCAGAGCTCTCCCCCCTCTGGCCAAATTGCCAAAATGGCTTGGGAGAGAGGAGAAGGGAGGTTTTGTTTTGTTTTTTTTT
>JZKD02S2206463.1:9130-30391 GCA_000966675.3 Picea glauca | reverse complement strand
TCTACTTATTTTCACCTATAAGTATGTACATACCTATGGCTTTCTCTAAATATATATAGAGAGATTCACTATCATAGGTATAGTTTCATCTTGATTCTGGTTTAATAATTGGAAAACTCAGTTACGTGCTACGGTCCTGCATCTTTACTTACAAAAAATATAAACAAACAAGTATATCTACCTAACTTGGGTCTCATTCTTACACACCAGTAGCTTACACATCAAGCATAGTTAACTTGAAGGATCCCATCCCGTTCTCTACAATTTATGCCATTAAACAATAGTCTAATTACGAAATTTCGAATACCTAAAGGTGTATGAACCTCATGGCAAGCAAAACTCTTCGGAAAAATTGTGTTAAAAATATGCTTAATTAGTTTAATACTTTCATATACAATAATTTATGTACTTGTTGTGCCTTGTACACAGTGACTTGTAATATGATATGTTATTTCTATTCTACCTCTATCCCGAATGAAGATCCTCCACTGTTTCTACCAGTCCATTCATTACAGTATTAGAGTTGTTCCTATAACAAATAATTCCAACCAAGTTCCTACAGTTTTGTGAAAAAATAGAGGTCAATCGAGTTTCGGTGATTACAAATGCCGAGCACAAAAACAAAAGACCATGTTGTTTGATGAATCATGAAATGCGGAAAGACTATGGGCCCGACACTTCAGGGTTTCGATGTTCAGGATTTCGTGATTTCAAATGCCAAACACCATGACACAACAACTCCCGAATTGCAAAAAGGTGAATGGAATGTGGAACCAGCACTTCAGGGTTTTGGGGTTCAGGATTTCACTATTTCAAATGCCAAATACCAACACACAACATCTCCCAAATTGCAAAAATGTGAATGGAATGTGGGACTAGCACTTCGAGGTTTCGAGGTTCAGGATTTTAGGATTTAAAATGTTAAATGTCGACACACAACAACTCTCGAATTGTGAAAAGGTGAATGGAATGTGGGACCAACACTTCAAGGTTTCGGGGTTCGGGATTTCGGGGCTCACGCACACCTGACGCACAAACAAAATGAAATAAGAAATGTCGAATTGAGAAATGAGATTAGGGTGTGGGCCCAACAATTTCGGGATTCGGTGTTTGGTAAAGCAAAGGAACTCCACATATATATAACAAGCAAGTCCCGAATGCCAAAAAATCAATTTTGTTATTTGATTTCCTTTTAGAATCACCCACTCTAACAAATAAAATCGGAATAATTAAATGACCAGGTTCATAATTTGTAAAATCAAATGGTTACTGTGTTTGCTAAAAAATGAATTCATCAAGAAATAAACTGATTTTACAAACTCAATAACAAAAAATCATAATCGCAGAGCAAACCTCCAAAACAGGGAATAACCAAATCAATTCAGGAAATACTTCAACATACCTACTCAATCTGGATACTCATAGATAGATCTGTCTGATATTGCGATTACAAAAATATAACCTTTGCTTATAGACGAATTTATACTTTCAGATTCACTTGAACAGGATAACTTTGTCTCAAGTTTTTAATTTAGGAGGGGCAATCGAGAGTTTAGTCCTTGATTATAAAACTACATACAATGAACAAATATCATCTATGGAATCCATCTCAACATAGTACAATTAGATACATTATAGCAGGTAGACATAATCATTCACACAATTACATTACAACAAATAGATATAATCATTCACACAGAGAAGGAAAAGTTTACATATCTGGAACAGTTCACAGGAAGACAAAGGGAACAACCACATTCCTCCCAATCATAGAATAGGGCAGCCAAAAATCACTTGCCCGATTCACCCCCTAGCCTGGCCATGAATCCATGAGGGAGAACTTGGAAAAGCTTCTCTTCAGCAATGTCCTACAACTCCAACAGTTTTCCCTTGCCTCACACTCAAGCAATGTTCATAACAAAAAGTAAATTGAAAGTCTCCTTTCCCAGCATACTTGGCAGTGTCCTGCCTCCTCTCATATGCTATTTATCATTTGCCCAGGTCTTTTCCCTCCCTTGGGAATTTTTTCATCTTTCTAAATATCTAATTTTCAGGGGTTGCCAATGGCCAAATCACTGATTTTCCACTTGTAATAATCAGCCCAGAGGTATTTCCAACATGTTCCCCACTCATGGAGTCATGGTCAGCTAAATTTAACATGGTTGTTCCATTTGGCCTCGTGCAATCAACATAAAATATTATGTTTCCATACAAGTTTCATAGTCAAATAGTTAGTTGGGTCAAATCAGGTCTCTTCCCAATAGTCAAAATAATTAATCACAATTACCAAATTCGAAATTTGGAATTGCTATAAATTGCAAAAATTTTCCAAATTTGAATTTACTAAAAACGGAAATAAATTTCCAGCAAATTTTAAATTTTGGGGATGTCACATCCTTTCCCCCTTCAGTAAAACACTGTCCTCGGTGTTCCTTCCTTGCCTAGAATAGGATTGGATGAGATTTCTGCAAATATCCCTCCAACTCCCAAGTGGAATCCTCAGGAATAAAGTGCTTCCATTGCACCTTTACCTGAGCGATGGCTCTATTATGAAGTGTTATTTCTCTCCGGTCCAAAATGCGCAGGGGTTCCACTTGGAACTCGCCTTCAGGTTCTACCTACACCAAGTTCCAATCAATCCTATGAGTAGGGTCATGGATATACTTTTTCAACAATAAACCATGAAATACATTATGAATTCTTAGATTAGTTGGAAGTGCAAGTTGATATGCTACAGGTCCAATTTGAGCTAGTATCTTGAAGGGCCCACAAAACCTGGGTGCTATCTTGGCACAATTCCCTAACTTCAATGAGCTCTTTCGGGCTTTTACCTTCAAATAAACATGGTCTCCTACTTGAAATTCCAAGTGTCTTCTTTTCTAATCTGCATAGCTCTTTTGTCTATCCCGTTCTTCTTTCAAGTTCTATTGTACCTTTCTTACCATGTTATCCATTTCTTTAAGCATCTCTAGTCCAATCATGAGTCTGTCAGCCAAGTTATCCTAGCTAATTGGAGTTGTACACTTTCTTCCATACAGTATTTCGAAAGGGCTCAACTTAGCCGAAGTTTGGTACCCATTGTTATATGCAAATTCTACCAAGTGCAGGTAGTCTTCCCACTTGCTTGGTTTTGTTTTTACGTACATGCGAAGCATATCCTCTATGATTTGATTTTTCCTTTCGGTCTATCCATCCGTTTGTGGATGATAGCTTGTATTTAAATTCAAGTTAGTGTTTATCCCTACAAACAATTCCTTCCAAAAAGAGGATGTAAATTTTACATCTGTATCTGAAATCACCATTTTAGGAATACCATGAAGTTTAAAAATTTCTTTCATGAGTATTTCAGCAATGTTTATAGCTTTAAAAGTAGACTTTACAGGAATAAAGTGTGCAGACTTACCGAGTTTATCGATTACAACCATGATAGAATCATTATGTTTCTGAGTTTTAGGCAAACTTGTTATAAAGTCCGGTGATATAGTCTCCCATTTCCATTCTAGTATTGGTAATGGCTGTAATAGGCTGGTTGGTTGTTGGTGCTCGGCCTTAACTTGCTGACAATATTGGCACCTAGACAAGTATTCTGTTGTTTCTCCCTTCATACTAGGCCATAAAAATAGTTTTCTAAGTGTTGTTATTGTTTTTTGGTAACCTGGATGGCCAGAATACAACTTCTTATGCACTTCGTCCAAAAATTTTGATTTCAATTCTGCTGAATCTGGTATGTAAAGTTTGTTTTTAAGTTGTAATAGTCCTTTCTTGTCGATACTTAGATCTGATTTGTCAGAGTTGGTGGTATTGTTTTGTAATTTTGTCATTATCTTAGTGTAATTTCTATCGTTAATACCTGTTGTACTTATTCTTTGTTCCAGATCACTTTCTGCCTTCCTGATGTTTATCTCGAATAACCCATGGACNTATCTGAAACTATAAGCTTAGAAATAATCTCAATGCATGGAAACTTAGTTTCATATGATCGGTTCTACTTACTCCAAACTAGTTTCAAGTTTTAAGAAAAATGACAAATTGATTAACATATTCCAAGCCTAAAAGGTGGGGACTAATAGTGCTTACCTTATTTAGAAGGTAAGGTCATATGGTTTCATATATTAGGAGAAAGATGCATCTCCAAAAGCTACATGTTGTCTCTCTCTACTTATGCATTTGGAAACTAATTCCTTCCTTGAACTTTGGAGCTTATAGGGATTTTTTCATCTCTCTCCATATGCATTTGATAACCAGTTCCTTCCTTGGACATTTGATTTCGTGGACATTATTTTCGATAAATCTTTGACTAGATTTCATAGACATTAATTTTGATAAATCTTTGACAAGTGCATATAAAATCTTTATTGTTCATCTCCATGCCCATGAAGGAGATTCTTTGTAAGTGCTTAAGGATAAGGAAGAACTTTTCTCACTTTCAACGAATATCTTCCAGAATGGGGATCTCACTTTTCTTTAAGTAGAAGATATTAAAATACAAAAAATGTAAGTGGTTGTTTCTAATAAACACAATAGCTATGCAATTGTTTACAACTTACACACAATTAATATTCATGACTATACTTCATGTAACACACCTACTATCTATTCAATTATAACATGCACAAGGTTTGAAGGGACGTTCATGTATCTCTATTTGATGTTCAAATTATATTGGTACTATATGGTCCTCTCCATGTGTTTTCTAGGTTGTCATTATTAAAACATATATTGGGGTTCTTAGAAAGACAAAATATGAAATCCTTGAACCATCCCTTTCGAATGCAGGAGTACACCCTTTCAAATTGTGGAATCCTAGGTAAGTATCCCATTATTTTTGTTCCATTGTAGAGGAGTTGAAGGGGGCACAAAAGCCTTTGGATATCCAAAAAATTGACAACCTACATGTAGTGTACCCCAAATTCACCATAAAAAAAAAAATCTATGACATAATTCAATTTCGTTTAAGCTTAGAATTTAAGAGAAGGTAAGATTCATAATGTCATTATTACACTAGTCTAGTTTACTTCAAACAGGAAAGCTTATGTGGATAAATTATGTCCATAATTCTAAAATTTCCCTTAACTCTCAAACTACTCCAACATACTTATGTATAAGGAAATATCTAAACTTAGGTCGAAGGAAATTTTGAGGTTCAGAGAGTTAAAGCTCACGGTTGTGCACAACTGTCGTTAGATCAAAAGGATCTGGGCACACAGAGTTTAACCTCTGAGAGGTCAAGTAGGAGAGAAGCTGAAATGAACGGTGGAGATACTTCAGGGAGAAGTACCAGAGTTGCAAGAGTCGTTGGATCTTGCAGAGCAGCAAGGAAATTAGGGCTGAGTGTCTTCCACCACTCTAAGGCGTTGAATTTTCACTATTTCGGAGTTCGAGGTTTGGAGTGGCAAGTGATTATGGAGTCATTGCATCATGAACTCCTGGTTCGTGAAATCGCGAAACGATTGAAACCTTTTCATCAAGGAGGACTCGTGGCGAGTGGTCCAGGTTCAGGTAGAATCTCGAAAGGTTGTGGATTGTCGATCCAGTGGGATTGTGGTCTTCGGTTCAAGAGGAATTTGGACAATTGATCTCTCAAGGGGAGGTTTCGACATTTCGGGGTTCGAAAGTTCGAAGGACCCAGAACAGGAGGTATGCTTGCATTGCGATTCCATGAATCGTGAAAATTCGATAGCACTTTGACATTAAGCGCATGGTCACCGAGTGGTGGTCACGTTGATGGAGGCTAAGGGTGATCCAGAACCTTTAAGCCCTTTTCGGTGTTTCGGCGACCGGGAGTTGGAAGGACAAGGAGTCATGGATTGTCAAAGTAAACAGTTTTGCACATTTAATTATGCTTTTAAATGAAAGGTTGGATCTTCGTGATTGCTAGAACAGTAGGTATTTTGACTGTCTGCTATGTGCGCGTATAAAGGAGTATATTATCATTCTTACTGTAGGGAATTCACTTTAACTCTCCATTAACATCTCTACTTATTTTCACCTATAAGTATGTACATACCTATGGCTTTCTCTAAATATATATAGAGAGATTCACTATCATAGGTATAGTTTCATCTTGATTCTGGTTTAATAATTGGAAATCTCTGTTACGTGCTACGGTCCTGCATCTTTACTTACAAAAAATATAAACAAGAAAGTATATCTACCTAACTTGGGTCTCATTCTTACACACCAGTAGCTTACACATCAAGCATAGTTAACATGAAGGATCCCATCCTGTTCTCTACAATTTATGCCATTAAACAATAGTCTAATTGCGAAATTTCGAATACCTAAAGGTGTATGAACCTCATGGCAAGCACAACACTTCGCAAAATTCGCACTAAAAATATGCTTAATTAGTTTAATACTTTCATATACAATAATTTATGTACTTGTCGTGCCCTATACACAGTGACTTGTAATATGATATGTTATTTCTATTCTACCTCTATCCCAAATGAAGATCCTCCATCGTTTCTACCAGTCCATTCATTACAGTATTAGAGTTGTTCCTATAACAAATAATTCAAACCAAGTTCCTACAGTTTTGTGAAAAAATAGAGGTCAATCGAGTTTCGGCGATTACAAATGCCGAGCACAAAAACAAAAGACCATGTTGTTTGATGAATCATGAAATGCGGAAAGACTATGGGCCCAGCACTTCAGGGTTTTGATGTTCAGGATTTCATGATTTCAAATTCCAAACACCAAGACACAACAACTCCCGAATTGTGAAAAGGTGAATGGAATGTGGAACCAGCACTTCAGGGTTTCAGGGTTCGGGATTTCACTATTTCAAATGCCAAATACCAACACACAACATCTCCCAAATTGCAAAAATGTGAATGGAATGTGGGACTAGCACTTCGAGGTTTCAAGGTTCAGGATTTCAGGATTTCAAATGTTAAATGTCGACACACAACAACTCCCGAATTGCGAGAAGGTGAATGGAATGTGGGACCAACACTTCGAGGTTTCGGGGTTCGGGATTTCGGGGCTCACGAACACCCGACGCACAAACAAAATGAAATAAGAAATGTCGAATTGAGAAATGAGATTAGGGTGTGGGACCAACAATTTCGGGTTTTGGTGTTTGGTAAAGCAAAGGAACTCCACTTATATATAACAAGCAAGTCCCGAATGCCAAAAAAATCAATTTTGTTATTTGATCTCCTTTTAGAATCACCCTCTCTAACAAATAAACTCGGAATAACTAAATGACCAGGTTCGTAATTTGTAAAATCAAATGATTACCATGTTTACTCAAAAATGAATTCATCATGAAATAAATTGAGTTTACAAACTCAATAACAAAAAATCATAATCACAGAGCAAACCTCCAAAACAGGGAATAACCAAATCAATTCAGGAAATACTTCAACAGACCTACTCAATCCGGATACTCATAGATAGATCTGTCTGATATTGCGATTACAAAAATATAACCTTTGCTTATAGACGAATTTATACTTTTAGATTCACTTGCACAGGATAACTCTGTCTCAAGTTTTTAATTCAGGAGGGGCAACCGAGAATTTAGTCCTTGATTATAAAACTACATACAATGAACACATATCATCTATGGAAGCCATCTCAACATAGTACAATTAGATACATTACAGCAGGTAGACATAATCATTCACACAATTACATTACAACAAATAGATATAATCATTCACACAGAGAAGGAAAAGTTTACATATCTGGAACAGTTCGCGGGAAGACAAAGGGAACAACCTTGTTCCTCCCAATCGTAGAATAGGCCAGCCAAAAATCACTTGCCCGACTCACCCCCTAGCCTGACCATGAATCCATGAGGGCGAACTTGGAAAAGCTTCTCTTCAGCAATGTCCTACAGCTCCAACAGTTTTCCCTTGCCTCACACTCAAGCAATGTTCATAACAACAAGTAAATTGAAAGTCTCCTTTCCCAGCATACTCGGTAGTGTCATGTCTCCTCTCATATGCTATTTATCATTTGCCCAGGTCTTTTCCCTCCCTTGGAAATTTTTGTAGCTTTCTAAATCCCTGATTTTCAGGGGCTGCCAATGGCCAAATCACTGATTTGCCACTTGTAATAATCATCCCAGAGGTAGTTCCAACATGTTCCCCACTCATGGAGTCATGGTCAACTAAATTTAACATGGCCGTTCCATTTGTCCTCCTGCAATCAACATAAAATATTATGTTTCCATACAAGTTTCATAGTCAAATAGTTAGTTGGGTCAAATCAGGTCTCTGCCCAATAGTCAAAATAATTAATCACAATTACCAAATTCAAAATTTGGAATTGCTATAAATTGAAAAAATTTTCCAAATTCAAATTTACTAAAAACGGAAATAAATTTCCAGCAAATTTTAAATTTTGGGGATGTCACATCCTTTCCCCCTTCAGTAAAACACTGTCCTCAGTGTTCCTTCCTTGCCTGGAACAGGATTGGATGAGATTTCTACAAATCTCCCTTCAACTCCCAAGTGGACTCCTTAGGACTAAATTTCTTCCATTGCACCTTTACCTGAGTGATGGCTGTGTTCTGAAGTGTTATTTCTCTCTAGTCCAGAATGCACAAGGGTTCCACCTAGAACTCGCCTTCAGGTTCCACCTACACTAAGTTCCAATCAATCCTATGAGTAGGGTCATGGATATACTTTTTCAACAATGAACCATGAAATGCATTATGAATTCTTAGATTAGTTGGAAGTGCAAGTTGTTATGCTACAAGTCCAATTCGAGCTAGTATCTCGAAGGGCCCACAAAACTTGGGTGCCAGCTTGGCACAATTACCTAACTTCAATGAGCTCTTTTGGGCTTTGACCTTCAAATAAACATGGTCTCCTACTTGAAATTCCAAGTGTCTTCTTTTCTGATCTGCATAGCTCTTTTGTCTATCCTGTGCTTCTTTCAAGTTCTATTGTACCTTTCTTACCATGTTATATATTTCTTTGAGCATCTCTGGTCAAATCATGAGTCTGTCAGCCGAGTTATCCTAGCTAATTGGAGTCGTACACTTTCTGCCATACAGTATTTCGAAAGGGCTCAACTTAGCCGAAGTTTGGTACCCATTGTTATATGCAAATTCTACCAAGTGCAGGTAGTCTTCCCACTTGCTTGGTTTTGTTTTTACGTACATGCGAAGCATATCCTCTATGATTTGATTTTTCCTTTCGGTCTATCCATCCGTTTGTGGATGATAGCTTGTATTTAAATTCAAGTTAGTGTTTATCCCTACAAACAATTCCTTCCAAAAAGAGGATGTAAATTTTACATCTGTATCTGAAATCACCATTTTAGGAATACCATGAAGTTTAAAAATTTCTTTCATGAGTATTTCAGCAATGTTTATAGCTTTAAAAGTAGACTTTACAGGAATAAAGTGTGCAGACTTACCGAGTTTATCGATTACAACCATGATAGAATCATTATGTTTCTGAGTTTTAGGCAAACTTGTTATAAAGTCCGGTGATATAGTCTCCCATTTCCATTCTAGTATTGGTAATGGCTGTAATAGGCTGGTTGGTTGTTGGTGCTCGGCCTTAACTTGCTGACAATATTGGCACCTAGACAAGTATTCTGTTGTTTCTCCCTTCATACTAGGCCATAAAAATAGTTTTCTAAGTGTTGTTATTGTTTTTTGGTAACCTGGATGGCCAGAATACAACTTCTTATGCACTTCGTCCAAAAATTTTGATTTCAATTCTGCTGAATCTGGTATGTAAAGTTTGTTTTTAAGTTGTAATAGTCCTTTCTTGTCGATACTTAGATCTGATTTGTCAGAGTTGGTGGTATTGTTTTGTAATTTTGTCATTATCTTAGTGTAATTTCTATCGTTAATACCTGTTGTACTTATTCTTTGTTCCAGATCACTTTCTGCCTTCCTGATGTTTATCTCGAATAACCCATGGACACTTCTGCTTAAAGCATATGCTACTTTATTTTTCTTACCCTTGATATGTCTGACCTCGAAGTCAAACTCACTCAAGAAGGCTAGCCACCTTGCTTGTCTTGCATTAAGATTTGGTTGGTTAAACAAATATTTCACCCCACTATTATCCGTCAATAGTAGGAATTTTTTGCCCATTATATAGTTTCACCACATTTTTAAGGCATGTATTACTATTTCCAATTCTAAGTCATGAGTGACATAATTTCGCTCGTGTTCTTTTAATTTTTGGGACTCGTAACAAATCACATGCCCTTCCTGAGTTGGGATACCACCTAGTCCCTCTTTACTTACATCAACACAAACTGTGAACTCTTTATTTGGGTCTACTACCTTCAAAATGGGTGACGATGTCAATAATTCTTTCATCTTGTTAAAGCTATCTTGACACTTTTGCGACCAGTTAAACTTGGTTCCTTTCTTTTGTAGTGACATGATAGGGTAGGCTATCTTGGAAAACCCTTCTATAAATCTGTGATAATATCCAGTGATTCCCATGGATGACCGGATATCTGCCACATTCTTAGGTACTAGCCATTCCATAATGGCTTTTATCTTTTCCGGGTCTACGAAAATACCTTCTGAGGAAATGATATGTCCTAAATATTGTAATTCTTTTTGATAAAAGTCACATTTGTCGAATTTTGCGTATAGTTTGTGTTTCCTTAATTTTTGCATAACTATTCGTAAGTGTTCATCATGTTCCTCCTCCATTTTAGAATAGACCAGAATATCATCGATAAATACTACTACAAACTCGTCTATGTGACATCCCCCCAAAAATAAAATATTTTTGAAATCTAAAATTGCTGGAAATTTATTTTCGTTTTTAGTAAATTCGAATTTGGAAAATTTTTGCCATTTATGGCAATTTCGAATTTCGAATTTGGTAATTATAATTAATTAATTTGACTGTTGGGAAGAGACTTGATTAGACACAACTAACTATTTGACTATGACACTTGTATGGAAACATAATATTTTATATTGATTGCAGGAGGACAAATGGAACAACCATGTTAAATTTAGTTGACCATGACTCCATGAGTGGGGAAAATGTTGGAACTACCTCTGGTCTGATTATTACAAGTGGAAAATCAGTGATTTGATCATTGGAAGCCCCTAAAAATTAGGGATTTATAAAGATGGAAAAATTGCCAAGGGAGGGAAAAAGACCTGGGCAAAATTGATAAATAGCATATGCGAGGAGGAAGGACGCTGCCAAGTATGATGGGAAAAAGAGACTACTATTTTCTTATTGTTATGAACACTAATGATTGAGTGTGAGGAAAGAGGAGTGTGTTGAAGACTGAAAGACATTTGCTGAGGAGGAGTTCTGAGTTATCCCTCATGGACTCATGGTCAGGCTAGGGGGTGAACTAGGCAAGTGATTTGGCAACCCTGTTCTATGGTTAGGAAGAACGTGGTTGTTCCCTTTTCCTTCTTGCGATCTGGTTCAGATATGTTGCTCTACTCCATTTCCTATCTGAATGATTTTATATCTTATGCAATGTATTTGTTAAATCGTAACTGAGATGATTTCCATTTCCTATTTGAATGATTTTATATCTGATGCAATGTATTCGTTAAATCGGAACTGAAATAATTTCCATTCTCTGGTGAATGATTCGATCACGGATGTAATGCATATTCTAGTTATGGTAGATAATAATGCGTAGGAAGAGTCAAATCGAATTCATGAAGCCTAAATAATGGCAAAGAACACAGGGTAAATCTAATCTCGAGTGACCCCTTTCTAAACAAACGATAGAATTGGCCTTTGATTTGTTATGATAGTTGAAAGAAATTCGTATGGTTAAAATATGGAAGAAATTTCCTCTAAATTAAATTCACTGCTATTTTCTTTCTTTATTTGGTTTTTTGAGTGAAATCAATGCTAAGATTAGCATATTGGGAGTGGAGGCTATGCTATAATTTCATTAATCTAACTGTATGAATAATGCCGGAACAACATTCTGAGTTTTGTAACCATTTCCTTCTCTGTGTGAATGATTGTATCTATTTGTTGTAATGTAACTATGTGAATAGTTATGTCTACATGTTGTGTTGTATCTAACTGTACTAAGTTGATATGGCTTCCATAGATGTTATCTGTAGTTTTATAATCAAGGACTAAATTATGGGATTGCCCCTCCTGAATTAAAAACTTGAGCCAGAGTTATCCTGTGCAAGTGAATTTGAAAGTATAAATTTGTCTATAGGAAAAAGTTATATTTTTTGTAATCACAATATCAAACAGATCTATCTATGAGTATCCGGATTGAGTAGGTCTGTTGAAGTATTTCTTGAATTGATTTGGTTATTCCCTATTTTGGAGGTTTACTCTGCAATTATGATCTTCTTTTATTGAGTTTGAAATCTCAGTTTATTTCTTAATGAGTTCATTGTTTGAGCAAACACAGTAATCATTGGTTTTACCAATTGTGAACCCGGTCCTTTAGATATTCCGAGTTTATTTGTTAGAGCGGGTGATTCTAAAAAAAAAAGATCAAATAACAAAGTTGATCTTTCGACAATTTGGGACTTGCTTGAGTTCCTTTGCTTTACCAAACCCCGAAACCCCAAAGTGCTTGTCCCACATTCCTTTCACTTTTCGCAATTTAGGAGTTGGTGTGTGTTGGTGTTTGGGCATTTGAAATCGTGAAATCTTGAACCCCAAAACCCCAAAGTACTGGTCCCACAGTCCTTTCACTTTTCGTAATTTGGGAGTTGTTGTGTGTTGGTGTTTGGGCAGTTGAAATCGCGAAATATCGAACCCCAAAACCCTGAAGTGCGGGGCCCACATCCTTTCCGCATTTCTTGTTTCGGAAAAACAACGTGGTCTTTTTATTTTGTGTTCGGCACTTGTAATCGCTGAAACTCGATTGACCTCTATTTTCTCACAAAGAAAAACTATAGGAACTTAGTGGGAATTCTTTGTTACTGTAATGAATGGACTAGTAGAAACGATGGAGGATCTTCATCTGGGATAGAGGTCATACACCTTTAAGTGTTCAAAAATTTTTGTATGTTTATTTTTCCTGTAGGTTACGACTATATAGAAATACAATAAGTGAACGAAATCCCTTTCTCATACATATTAAACATTTATGATATCCAGGTACGCATATACTTGGGATGTAATTATGTATGAATTATAATCGAAAGAATTGCAAAATTCTCTATAGGAAAACCTACAATACACAGAGTATAAATATTTCAATAAGTATTCATGAGAAATTGTAAGTCGATTTGGTCTAATTTCTACATGTTAAAGCACTGGAATAAATTGGAATACCGTTTAACAAAGGGAAAATTCTGGAATGTAATATGAAGGGCGCAAAATCCCCAATTGAAATGAAATCATTCTAGAACCCTTAAATTACTTATACTCATAAATGTTTGTCTCCTGTGGAAGCATAAGCCAGAGTCATGAACTGTGTGTTCATCGACCCTTGACCCAATTTCATGTACGCTTGCCAACCCTCCTCATTGTTTAGAGTCTCTTGGAGGACAAAGTTTGTTAAGCTCAGGAAGGATCACATCATTGTGTGCAAGGACCCTACATGGAGTACAGAGGTCGAGGAACCCCTTGGAGGTTTCATAGCGTATGAAAGTTCAAGAGTGATAAATAGACCATGATCGAAATTGGTTTAGCATGAATAACTTTAGGCATTTCGGTATCCGAGAAATCAAAGGGCAAGACCCCTCGTCTTCGCAAGTCGCGAAATCTCGGTATACGAAACCCTGATGCACTCTATGGATGAGCAGTTTTTGTGTGAATAAGTTTCGGTGTTTTGACATCCGGGAAACCAGAGGGCAAGACCCCTTGTCTTCCCAAGTCGTGAAATCCTGGTATACGAAACCCCGACGGGCGATTGAGATTGAGAGTCTTTCAACACCCTTAAGCTCAGGAGGGATAGTGACCATCAGATCCAGATCAACAAGAATCGTTGATCTCATACACGAATTCCCATATTGGAGTTCGGGGAATGAAGTGATCGGTGGTTTGGGTCACTGCATTTCAAACTCCCGATTATCGAAATCCCGATATAGCCAGGACTGTCGAATCAGGGGAAGATTCGCAATCGTTGATCTCATCGAAGGTAATATTTCAAGTTCGTGGTTTGAGGATTCGAAAGACTTTACTCACTTGTGTCACTGAATCACAAAATGTGAAAGGCGAGTCTTGGCTTGGCCAGTGGTCGTAACCAATGATCACATGGAGGTGGATAAGGGAAGAGCTAGCCTACACTAGGCCCCATAGGAATTCAGGGATTCTATCCCTTGAGAAGCTTTATCTCTTTGAACCTCAAAGGTCCCTTTGACCTAAGTTTAGATATTGCCTATATACTTATAAGTATGTTGGAGTAGTTTGAGAGTTAAGGGAAGTGATAGAACTATGGACAAAATTTATCCACATAAGATTTTTTGATTGAAGTAAAATGAAATAGTGTAATAATGTCATTATGGACATAAAATAATCTTACCTTCTTTTAAATCCTAAGCTTATGTGAAATTGAATTATGTCATAAAGGAAATTTTTTTTTTTTTTTTTTAGGGTGAATTTGAGGTACATTACATATGGTATCAGAGCAAAGATACAACACTGGGCCTGAACAGGGCCCCATTAGCTGCTTGGTATTTATTCTGATTTATGTAAAAATAATAAATCTTATGGATACAAACAGAAAGCCCTTTCTATTTTTGTAAACTATGGCATCTCAGGAGGGTGCAAAAATTGGGATGGAAGGAAATCCATAGCAAGGACATCCTGGAGATCCAAGACAAAACAGTGATGGAATCTCACCCACGTAGGTGTTGGAAACAATGAGGAATCTTATTGTTGAACTACAGGTTTTCAAGGCTGACAATGAAAAATTGAAGAAAGCACAATAGGAACAACAAGAGATAAACGAATTCCTGCTACGTAGTATAGTAACCAAGAAAAGCCCAAAAGATGATAACCATGACGAAGAAGTCAGCAAAAATGCCTCCAAGAATTTTGGACCAGAAATAGAAAAAGGAGACAGTGCGTCTGAAGGGACACCTTCATCTGAAGACAAAACTATACCAAACAGAAAAAGAAAACAAGTAGACCATCTTGAAGGAGAATTTAATAAGATTAAACCAGCTATCTTTGATGGAGAATCAAGGACAAGAGAAGAAGCTGAGGCATGGTTGTTGGACATCAAAAAATACTTCCATATCTACAACTATTCAAACAACATGAAGGTCAAAATGGCCATCTACAACCTAAAGGGGAAGGCTAGCATTTGGTGGCAGGACCCGAAATTGGCCAAGGGCCTAGAGGAGAAACAATTGGAATGGTCCAAGTTTAAGAAGTATTTCAAGAAACAATACCTTTCTGAAAGCTATTATGAAAGGAAGACGAAATAATTTTATGAGTTACGACTCAAACAGATGACGATGGAGGAACTTATAATTAAATTTCTGAAACTACTAAGGTTTGTACCATACATGCGGGAGGATAAGGTAAAAATCCAATGATTCTTAAGATGTTTACCACATTCCTACAGGGATAGAATTAAGTTTGACAACCCCAAATCCTTGAGTGAGGTATTCAGGAAAGCATGAATGTGCTATGACCAATACAAACAATGGGTAGAGTTTCCCAAAACCCGGAAGGATAAAAAGCAAGATTGAATGAACCAGCGGAAGAAGGGATACTAGCCAACTCCTTATCAAAATACAACAAAAAGTTTCCCAAGGAAGGATTTTCACTCCAATCATCTGAATACGCAAGGTAGCAGTAAACTGGTAAACCTGGGAACAAAGAAGTTTAGGGACAACTCCCGCTAGCCATTAAAGTGTTGGGAGTGTGGAGAGCCTCATCTAAGGAGGAACTATCCACGTTTAACTTCAGTAAACATAACTATTGTTCATAATTTGCATGAAGCCTCGATAGTGGGAGACATGGGCAGAATCCTGCATCAGATAAATGCAGTCATAGATGGTCAACAAGCTAACCACTAGTCCTTGGTGGTAGAAATTGAAGGTAAAATCAATGACACTCGAATTTTTGTTTTAATTGACCCTGGAGCTACATTAAGTTATATTTCTCCTAATATAGTAGAGTTGAATAAACTTAAGAAACTGAAGAACGCAAAATCATGGCCGATACAACTAGCAACAGGTACTAAAAGGAAAGTAGTTGACTTTATTTTTTATTTTGAGTTCATCGTAGATGGTCAAAATATAAGGACCAATCTGAACATCTTACCACTAGGATCTTATGATATGATTATTGGGATGGATTGGTTGGAACAACACAAAGCAGTACTAGACTATTATACAAAGATACTTAGCTATAAAGACGATTTTGGCACTGTTAGAACAACCCAAGGCATACCAAAACCTGTATCAGTCAGATAAGTTTCAGCGATGCAACTCAAGAAATGTATTAGAAAGGGATATCAAGTTTATGCCATCTAACTGATGAATCTGTTAGAAAAAGAAGTTAAGCCCAAGTTAGAATACTTTGTTTTCCTACATGAATTTAGAGACATGTTTGTCGATGAGATACCAGAATTACCTCTTAGATGAGAAATAGATTTCTCCATAGACTTAATACCCGAATCAACCCCTATCTCAAAAGCACTCTACCAAATGAGTCTACCAAAACTGACAGAATTAAAAATACAATTACAGAAATTGTTGGACAAATAATATTTCAGAATGAGTGTCTCGCCATGGGGAGCAACAATCCTCTTTGGGAGAAAGAAAGATGGTAGTCTAAGACTATGTATCGATTATAGAAAACTGAACAAAATGACCATTAAGAACAAATACCCCTTACCAAGGATAAATGATTTGTTCGATCAAGTTGGTGGGGCCAATATCTTTTCAACATTGGACTTATGATCCAGTTATCATCAAGTTAGGATAAAAAATGAGGACATAAACAAAATATCTTTTCGAACAAGATATGGACACTACAAGTTTGTAGTCATACCTTTCGGACTCACTAACACACTATCCACATTTATGTGCTTGATGAACAACATTTTCAGTTAGTACTTAGAAAATTTCGTAGTAGTCTTTATTGGTGATATTCTGGTCTATTCTAAAACAGAGGAGGAACATGATGAACACTTAAGAATAGTTCTGCAAACATTAAGGAAACAAAAACTATACACAAAATTCGACAAATGTGACTTTTATCAAAAAGAAATACAATATTTAGGACATGTCATTTTCTTAGAAGGTATTGTCGTAGACCCGACAAAGATAAAATCCATTATCGAATGGCCAGTACCTAAGGATGTGGTAGATATCTAGTAATTCATGACAATCACTAGATATTATCGTAGATTTATAAAAGGGTTTTCCAAGATAGCCTACCCTATCACGTCACAACAAAAAAAAGGAATGAAGTTTAATTGGTCGCAAAAGTGTCAAGACAGATTTTACAAGATGAAATAATTATTGACATCGGCACCCATTTTGAAGGTAGCAGACCCAGATAAAGACTTCACAGTTTGTGTTGATGCAAGTAAAGAGGGACTAAGTGGTGTCCTAACTCAGGAAGGGCACGTGATTTGTTACGAGTCCCAAAAACTAAAAGAACACAAGAGAAATTATGTCACTCATGACTTAGAATTGGCAGCAGTAATACATGCCTTAAAAATGTGGCAACACTATATAATCGACAGAAAATTCCTACTATTGATGGATAATAGCAGGATGAAATATCTATTTAACCAACTAGATCTTAATGCAAGACAAGCAAGGTGGCTAGCCTTCTTGAGAGAATTCAACTTCGAGGTCAGACATATCAAGGGTAAGGAAAATAAAGTAGCAGACGCTTTAAGCAGAAGAGTCCATGGGTTATTTGAGATAAACATCAGTAGGGAAGAAAGTGATCTGGAATAAAGAATAAGGACGACATGTATTAACAATGGAAATTACACTAAGATAGTGACAGAATTACAAAACAAGAGCGCCAACTCTAACAAATCAGATCTAAGCATTGACAAGAAAGGACTATTATGACTTAAAAACATACTTTACATACCAGATTCAACATCATTGAAATCAACAATTTTGGACGAAGTGCATAAGAAACCATATTCTAGCCATCCAGGTTACCAGAAAACAATAACAACACTTAGAAAACTATTTTTCTGGCATATTATGAAGGGAGAAACAATAGAGTACTTGGCTAGGTGCCAAGATTGTCAGGAGGTTAAGGCCGAGCACCAGCATCTAACCGGCCTATTACAGCCATTACTGGTACCAAAATGGAAATGAGAGACTATATCATTGGACTTTATAACAGGTTTGCCTAAAACTCAGAAACATAATGATTCTATCATGGTTGTAATCGATAAACTCAGTAAGTTTGCACACTTTATTCCTATAAAGTCTACTTTTAAAGCTATAAACATGGCTGAAATATTCAAGAAAGAATTTTTTAGACTGCATGGTATTTCTAAAATGGTGATTTTAGATAGAGATGTAAAATTTACATCCTCTTTTTGGAAGGAATTGTTTGCAGGGCTAAACACTAACTTGAATTTCAGTACAAGCTATCATCCAAAAATGGATGGACAGACTAGAAGGACAAACCAAATCATAGAGGATATGCTTCACATGTACATAAGAACAAAACCAAGCAAGTGGGAAGACTACCTGCACTTGGTAGAATTTGCATATAATAATGGGTACCAAAATTCAGCTAAGTTGACCCCTTTTGAAATACTGTATGGCAGAAAGTGTATGACTCCAATTAGCTGGGATAACCCGGCTAACAGACTCATGATTGGACCAGAGATGCTCTAAGAAATGGAGAACATGGTAAGAAAGGTACAACAAAACTTGAAAGAATCACATGATAGACAGAAGAGCTATACAGATCAGAAAATAAGACGCTTGGAATTTCAAGTAGGAGACCATGTTTATTTGAAGGTAAAAGCCCAAAAGAGCTCATTGAAGTTAGGGAATTATGCCAATCTGGCACCCAAGTTTTGTGGGGCCTTCAAGATACTAGCTCGAATTGGACCCGTATCATACCAACTTGCACTCAGTATGTCCATAATGCTGACCCATTTATCACTATACTATCATGAAGTATTGATTAATCTATCAAACTGTACTTCTGCTAACTGACTGCTCTGAATTTGTCCTCTCAAACTCTGCAAGCTTCTCAAAGGATGGTTCTATGGTCTGTCATAACTATCGCATAGAACCCCCCTGTCTAATATTCATATTCCTTCTTGGCTGCAGTCTTTGCCTTTTTTGAACTATCATATCCTGTAACAACTGATAGCCAAATATAATGCTCTTGTGCCTGTAAAAATAATTATGTTCCTATGCTCCACATCTCATACTTTAAACCATTCTGACCATTAAACAATGGTACTCCATTCTCATAATAATCCATGATCTCCTTCCAGTGGTTAAATTATTTCATGAAGGAACTTGCTTTGATACCAATTGTCAGATTACTGAGAGGAGGGGTGAACAATTAATAGAGCAATTCTATCCTTTTTAACCACAATATGAAAGTGTTATACCAATTTAGTATTATCATCAAATAGTTGCAGAGTAAATAAACAATTAACAAATGAGCAATCATACACATACACAGTACACCGATGTTTTTACATGGAAGCCCAAAGCGGGAGAAAACCACAAAATGATTTTTCTTATATGTCCTTAAGAATTACATTCATTGGAAGCACCAACTTCCTTTGTTTTCCCGCTGCAACTAGAAGGAAGCTTCGACCCCCTATTTTCTCAGGCTACAACTTTAGGGAAGCTCCAACTCCCCAATTATCTAGATACAACCAGAAGGAGGCTACAACCCCCTATTTTCTCTGGATACAACTGAAAGGTGGCTACAACCACCTGTCCTTACCCCGTCCAACCGCCCTGTCGTAGAAGTAGAATGATGAAACCACTATTACACTATCACTGCAAGATATACTATTGTAAACCTATAGCAATCAACCTGTAATCAACCTGTAACAACCTATGTCAACATGTACCATACATCAACATGTACCTCAACCTGTACCATAAACAAGTGCATCATCCATGCACCAACCTGTAACTCAACCTATACCATCAACGAGTGTATCAACCATGTACCAAATATGTACCAATAATGCATCAAATACATATAAACAATGACTCATCAAGATGTACCGCCATCATCAACTATACACCTCATGTATGTGCCAAATCATCAACTACTTATCTCAATCATGTACCCAACATGTACCTCAACCAAAATCCCTCATCAATTTCATCATTCAAATATGATTTCTAACTCTGTAATAGACCTGGTGTATATGATCACATACCTACAAACCTTCCTTAACTTTAACAACAAGAGACTATCATTTTATCAAACTTTACTTTAGTCTCACATGACTAATTTTGGATTAGTCAACAACCCTAACTTGCAATAATCATAACTATGTAGCTATAATGAATAAATATCTGAAATTGGTACACAATGTTCTTCAGTGTCTTTTATGCAATTCCTTCAGATTTCACTACTTGGAACCCCTCAGAAAATGAGTTATAGCAAAAATTACATACCTTGTTGAATTCTAACTTACTCTAGAGATCAAACTTGTAGAGCGTGCCCTGCACAGAATATTTGTTGTATGGATATGAAAATTGTAAAAATAATACTATAGACTGTACTATAACCAATACATTTTGTCTTACTGAATTTGGATCTATTATGAAGAAGTTATGACATTTTTACCCAAAACACATGTTTTAGACTAGTTTAAGGACTATCCACAAACCCTATTTTCCAAGGAGTGTAACTCCAAAAATACAACGACCCACAAGATAAAATTTGTACTATAGCTACTTGGATCTGTTTCCTCAATGGACTCCCAATTTCACGGTCTGAATCATTCTATAAACAAATTTATTGCAAAAATGGTGAGATGACCTGCAAATAACATACCTTAGAAAGCATCATCAAAAGACTTTATCCTCCCTTGAATTTCAGCATTCTTTACTTCACCTTCCCTTTGAAATTCGATTTAGATATCCTTTGGTTACCTTAGTCACTTGTAAATATTCAATATGCTCAAGTGTTATTAAAATGAGAGAGCCTTTCCTCTTATTTATACTTTCATGTAGCTTCCTTAATGGGTTACCTTTTAACCATCTTAACCCACTTTCCTTATTTTAGGGTTAACCCACTTCTAATTTCTCCATTAACTTTATTATTTAAATTATTTCTTTTGCATTCACTTTGAATTATAGTACACTCATCACTTCACTTTATTATTTACCTTCTAAAATCTCTTAAACCACTTTGACTACTTTGACCTTTT